>JAJLVC010000024.1:0-160346 GCA_030570175.1 Wenyingozyma methylovora | reverse complement strand
CTTTTAAAGATTTTAGAAACCAGTTCCACCCAGAAGTGGATCAAGTATTTACACGTTTAGAATGCGGGAGGTATAAGTGGAACATGACTATGATGAGTGGTGTGATTTTGGGCAGAGTTGCATCACAAACCATAGCTCCAGCTTCATGTATACCCACCCACCCATACTAACTTTTATTTACTACTAATAATTTTTTTTTAAATTTAGAAACCATTTCCAAATGTTTAGATATTCTTCCGGGGCCAAGATCTAGTCCATCCAATACTCCACGTGCAAACCCGCTGTCTCCAACTTGTCTAGATCGTCCAATAATGGCCGGAATTTTTTTTTACTAGCAAAATACAGGGGAATCCCTTTCAATTTTTTTTTTGGGGTCAAAATCAACATGGTCTTATTGGAATTAGAGAGCAAAGCGCTACACGGAACTACTACTAGAACGTCTCTTGGATGAAAACTGATGGAGTTATGGTCAGAAATATAAAAAATATGTTTTTTGCAAATATCTCACGAACCAGCTTGGTTGAAGCTTCCACACTCACATATAAGTAACCTCCCCGTCTATAGTTTCATTACGTACCAATATATTTCCCGTAACTCCTCTGGATCGTCTGTAAAATCGATTTTTAGTAAATTTAGGGTCTGAAATGGGGGTATTCGTGTTTTTGGTAATTTGTGGTCGCAGTAGAGAAGATGCTTACTCGATAGGTATACCAGTGGCTGCAGACAGGCCGTCTGCATCACATACTAACCCCAGAAGTGCATCAGAACTGCCAGTCACAAGTTATGGCCAAAAAACTGTTTCCCATAGTTAACGAGAATCCATTTCCTGGGTGCAGTTCATATCCAGTGAGTTCAAACAAAGGTGGAGTGGTAAGAGCAGCACAAGATGCATCTCTGCTAGAAACAAGAAGTAGCAAACTACTGTAGTTGTGGAACTATTGCAGCTTGAAATTCTCCATAGTTAAGCACAATGCGTCCTGCTGGGTTCAGTATATTTGCAAAAAATGTGTACGATGTTCCTATCGGTAGAGCTGGTCACGGAGTATCACCTGAGGAGGTAACTCAGAGTTCGGTACTACTTCCACAAAGTTATTAAACCCCAAACATTGCACTTCTAAGAAGATGCACTAAATCCACTGATTAAGCGCCAGCCTTACTTCCTGCTGTACTCTCATGGGTGTCTAGTTGTAGATCTGGATGAACAGCCACTGATGCACTTTGAAACTTGGCAATCGGAGCTCTGTAGCGTTCACAATCTCAAATTTTGTAATTCCTGAATCAGAAAGTCAGAAAAGTCAAAACTCTTGGTGGTTACCTTTTGAAAACTTGGAAAAACTAAAATCTCTGATTAAAGCTAACAACTACTGTCATTAGAGTTTATCATCAATTTCAGTTTTCCAAATTAATTTTGATCCGTTTTCTGACTTTCAAACATAAAGCTGCTCTGTGAAACGTGCTCTATCTGGATCACTTTCTAAATGTCTGAGGACTACTCTCACTCGTCGTCCATTCATCAACTAATAAAAATACTTTAACAGTGTCTGGCGCGCCAGCCAAACATCACTGTGTAGTCTTGGATAGCTAGTCTGATAGCCCTGGATTTCCTCTTCAAAATGAGCCCAGAAACTCGTCTCCACTGTAAATATGAAGTTTGGGCCCAAAATGGTGTATAATATAGTGAGTTCCACAGTGAGAACCAAGATCAAATTAAAAAATTCAAATCAGAGATTCATTTTTCATTTTCATTTTCATTTTTGAAATTCAAAATTCGAAAACTAAAAATCATTTTCAAAATCGTTTGAAAAAAAATTGAAAACCAGAAATCAGCTGGATCTCTGAGTACTCCTAACCAAACAAAATTGCCTGCCAACTGAAGTTGTCTAGATTGAGTAATGTTCTAGAAAATAAAATAAAACTGAGCGGCTGGGTTTGTTTACATTTTCAAAACTAGAATCAATTTTAACTGTGAACTCATACCATTTGCTACTCCTCAATATATTCTTTATATGTAGTCCACCACTAGATAGCACCCATTTTTCTGCATCCTACCGATGTTACCACGTAAAATATGGTCAACCACAGCACTAAGCGCCTAGGAAAACAGTTCTCAAAGATCTTGATGCTCTTAATTTCAGCTTCATCTAGTAGATCCTTGTTCTTATTTACACGCTCTGAAATGGCATACTCGCGTCGATCGCCCTTAAAAGTGGCATGGCGAACAGTACTACATGAGCTCTTCCAAGTTGCAGATGTATTACTTTACATTTAACGCATATATAGTGTTCTTTAATAATCTACCTGACACATTATACAACCTCATCGCTAGTTTATGGAATACTATGTACAAAAAAAGTGGTTGAGTTTACATTCTGTGTTTTAGAAAGATAACAATTTCATTTTAAAAAATGAAGTTTAACATATACGATAGAACATTTCCTAGAAATCCACCCAGGTAAGCTCCTACCAGCAATGTAATAGGCCATGCTTGCCAATCTCTGTCCCAATCTAATGGAATTGGTGTAACACCTAGCCAAGTTCCAATAACTGTACCAATGATCATCATATAAATTTGGTGTCTGTAAAAGTCATTTCCCACTTGGAAAGTTAATAAACGATACCAAACGCCTGAAGGAGACATACTCTGTGAAGCCTTTTCAATCAATGGATAGCATACAAGTGCTGGAAACACCATCATCATTGAGCAATGGCAAGAAAGTAAGAATGTTTCTGTTGCATATTTACCAATTGGAGCGCCAAAAAGAACAATAATTACATGAAGAGGAATAGCAGCTGTTAATGATATCACAACGCATATTATTAAAAAGAATATGCTGGTAGCTGATGGAATGAATGATGTAGATGATGATGTTTTGGTTGTTGGTACTTTCTTCTTTGATTTTTTGGTGACATTGTCTATTTTGGCTGAAGTTTTAAGTAAAATGGTACCATAAACTAGCTGATAAACTATTAGTACAAACAATGACTTGCCCAATGCATCAAGAGTATCAACAGTGATATGAAATTGAGAGAATAATGAAATTGTCATCAAAGGGAAATGAAAAGGGATATTCAAAAGAGAAGGTTTTATAAATGGAAATCTGGAGTTTACATCTTCATCGAGAACAATTGGTTGGTCTTCCTCTGACTTTGATTCTGCGTTGTCACTTACTGCTATATTATCAACAGATTCGGTTGTCAATGAAGGAGAAACTGTTTTGCCAGGAAATAATTGATCTGACCCTGAAAAGGAAACACTCTTCTTGATTCTCGCTCTTGAAGTGACCATATTGTGTTCCTGTAATATCAAAGGAGACTGGTTTGATATATTTGTCTTTCAGTAAGTGTGATGCCACTATTTGCAAAAGAAATATGGAACAGAAAGATGTGTTCGTTACTTTGGAATTATAAACAAATCTCATTTTATTTACGGCGCGATTTTGAAATTATTTTTTTTCATTGAATTATAAAGATTTTTGAAAGTATGACTATTTACAGAATTTATATATTGTATAATATGTATATTAGGTATTCTTTGATGCTTTGGTACCTCCTTGAAAAGGTGGTGATGTGTTAGGACTAGTACTTGAGTCCAAATTGGTCTTTCTGGTAGTAAAATATTTATCAAAGAAACCTAATTCATCAATATCCAAAATATCACCAGGCCTCTTTGCAACGATAGACCAAGTAGTTCCAAAATGGTGTCTCTTTTCTTCAGTGATCTCAAGTCCACTCTTATCAACAAGTTCACCAATATCCAAGTTCCATCTACAACCCCAAGTTTTACTATGATTTTCTGCTCTCGAATCTAGCTTATCATTGATGAAGTCATAACTACCTCTACCGTGTTCTAGCAATACAATACGTCCACCTGGTTTTAACAATTTGCCCATATTTTCTAATGCCTTAACTGGATCCTGATGTGAGCAAAGACCAAATGTTTCAATGATTGTATCATATTTCACCAATGGTTCATCATCGTTAGAGTCTCCCTTTTTGCTTTTTTTGGCAATTTCCAATAAATCTTCAGCTTTACCAACAACAAATTTAACCTTAGCATAGTCTGGATAAGCTTTCTTAAACTTCTCGTAAGTAACTTCCATCATATTTGACGAAGTGTCTAGGAAAGTATATGAGTTAATCTTCCCTATATCCAAATAACTAATGTTTCTACCAGTACCTGAAGCCACTTCTAACACATCGCCTTTTAAATGTTTCATTACCCACTTTCTTCTGGAACCCATGAATGAGAAAGTTTCTTCCATGGATATTTCGTTATCATAGTTAGATGCAATACTGTCGTAAAAAGATGTTAAATCTTTTGGTGGAACAATACACTTGGTAAAATCTTTTTCTTTAATTAGATCTTCAATGTCTTCCGGTTTTGGGTTAAATTCGCCTAATTTAGCACGTTCAGCCTCGTTTGGACATAGCTCCAAATCTTTTTCGTGTTGTGATTTCAGTTTATGGTAAGCTTTTAACTTAAGCATATCGGAAGTTCTTATAAGATCGCCAGCTAATTCTCTGACCCTTAACTTCTCCCACTCGGTCAATGGAACACCTCGATCTCTCTTATCGAGTAAGTCTTTCTTCTCTAAATCTCTCAAGTAAAGTTTTTGGAAATAGTGGATACCATACCCTATGAAGGCAATGTAAAGTAATATATAGTATTTAGTAGCCTTCTTGGAAAAATCGTGAGATCCTAATATGGCACCCCATTTTCTAAACCAAGATCCCGAATTGACAGCTTCTTGGAACTTCTTGTCTGCTAATTCTGCCTCTAGCTGCTCCTTGGTCTTTGTCATACGAGACTTGTACTTGAAAGCAGGGACTGTCTCGTAAGATGACTTGAATCTCAACTCATTACAGACGCCGAGAAAGCTCAACCGATTTCTGTAAGCATTAGATCTCACTGTGAGCCCCAACGAAGGCACTAGTCTCCTCTGTGAAACACCTGAAAAACCTCTAATCATCACTCTGTGGCCACTGTGTCGCTGTGTTCTCTTCCAACAACTGCTCTGCTCTCCAAAACACACTCTGAAAACTGCATCAATCCACTGTGAAAATTGATGAATTGCTGAGATCTCAAAATATTTCTGCCATAGGTGAGCCGTGCACAGAGCGAAAGAAGTGACAGAGAAAAGTGAACGTTGTTTGGATTTAACTGCGGTATGTGTTTTTAAAGCAGAGTTGCGTGAGCGATTGTGTCTGAGAGTTGATATTACACGTCTATCCCTGACTGGCTAACACTGAGGTTATTCTGAAGAGTAAGGACCTACTTTTGCAATACTTGTTTTGTGAGTTTTTATTTGCAAAGGCAATTGGACGATAAAAGCAAGAAGTAAGAAAACACGAGAATTGTTTAGTTTGACAGAGAATACTAGATTAAGTTTTTTTCTAAGCTATTTGATATACTAGTTGAATAACCTTTCACTATAGAAGAACAAAGAATCAGACGTTGGAAAAACAGAAGTCATGGATCTCATTGGTGTAAATCAGATAGTGGGATCTCTAGAGGTCATCTATAATCCAACGAGTTCTAACACAGATAGACATAAGGCTCAAGAATTCTTAGAAACTATTAAAGCAGTACCCGAGTCTCCATTTTGGGGATACCAATTAGCTCTTCCTGATAACAAGTATGACTATATAGTTAGACATTTTGGGCTCAATTTACTTTTGAATGCAATTACAGCTGATTTCATAGCTTGGGATATAGAGAAGCAAGTTGCCGTCAGAACATGGGTTGTAGAACTGGCTACCAAGGTTTCCTCAGTTGATCCACATTATATCAAAGAGAAAATAGCATTTTTATGGGTAGAAATTGCCAAACGTTGTTGGGGTAAGTGCTTGTCAAAGGAACAAGCCAGTGAAAGTCAATCTGCCGATGATTCATCGGCTTCCAAGGATAAAGTTTACACGAATTCTGAAAAACTTGAATCTTGGGCAGATATGGATTCTAATCTTTTGGATTTATGGAACCATAGTATGTATACAAGAGAATTGTCATTGATCATCATTAGAGCTCTTTTCGAAGATGTGTATCTTTTGGATGATCCAATAGTATCAGCAAGAACAAATGTATTGTCATCCTTATGTCCAGAAATTGTCACATCTGAAGCTATATTGTTAATGAAATATGAACCTAATGAAGAGTTGAGAGTCTTTGCAGCTTCCAGTGAAGGATGGTTAATTCGCTGGGCTGGCTATCTACAAGAATGTCTCGACTTCTTATCTTCACATTCCGGAAATCTTAATGATAAGTCAAACAAACCAAATGTCACATCGGCTAACAGTGATGGTACATCCTCAACCGAGCCATCAGCTGAAACAATCGAAAATTATACCAAATTTACCATTAGACTTTTGCAAGCTATTAAGACATGTTTATATTGGATCCTTCCCGTTGCATTTAGAGATGTGTTCATATTGGAGAAGTTAACTAGAGCTTTGATGCTTCCTGATGTCAAGATAAAAACTTTGGCAATTGATTCTTTACAAGCTTTATTCACCAGATCTTACTCTGACCAAGCTGATTTCGACGATGTAGTGGGTCTTATTTTCCAAACTGGTGGTTTAACTATGTTATTCAAAGTTTTCAATAGCGTGGAACTTGATCCAGATGATATTGACGAGGCAGCTTATACATTAATGAAAAAACTAGTCGAAATGATTGTTGGTTTAAGTGATCATTTTCAAACAGCTGAAAGTTCTAATACCAAGTTCAAGTTACCAGAGTCTTCAGATATCAGTAACTACCTCAAATTGGTATTGGAGACAACAAAACATGAATCATTAATTGTATCTGGATTATCATTACAGTTTTGGTGTTCAATGCTCAGAATAGACGAATTAAGTGCTAAACCAGAATTTCAAGAGGTGATGCCAGAGCTGTTAGAATGCAGTGCTAACAGATTGATCAATTATGGTGACTGTTCTGACTCATATACTGCGAAAAAATATCTTGAAATAGATTTTGAGTCCCAACCAGAAGCTACTACTTTTCTCAACAATTACAAAAAGATGGCAGATGATATTGTAAGAATTATCATATGTAAGAAACCTAAAGATGGATTACAGTGGCTTGCAGATAGATTAAATAAGTTTTATTCATCACAACTAGGTCAACAAATAATGAACTCCTCGAAACTTGTTTATAAAGGTGAAAATGCCGAAGCTTTCATTTATGGATATTCACAATATGTTTTGATTGAAGCTTGTGTAAGAGGTATCTCAAGATGGTTAATCTGGTATCAAGAAGATGATATGGAAGTTCAAAAGCAATATCTCATCAGTCAGGTTGATGAATTATGTAAAATGCTCATGATGCTACAAGTTAAAGACCCTATGCTTTTGAGAAAACAAATTCAAACTTTAGTACAGTTCACTCCATTGTTGAAAGATGTCTCTGGAACCATGTTCAAAGTTCTAGAAAAAGTCATGGAATCATGTACTCTAGAATACCCAGAAAATGCTTGTGATGAGGAAAGAGAATTAATAAGAGATGTAAGAACTAGTGGTGGTACGGAATTAAACAGATTAGCATACTTAATGCCAGAATCATTGAAAGATATTCTAGGTGATTTAGAAAATGTCATTACACCAATTCTTACAGCTAAGAAATTGAGTGATCATGAAGCGGTTGCCTTTAAATCGTTTTTGTTGGTTGTCTCTCAAAGATCATCAATTGATAACAAAGTTGAAAGGTTTAGTAATATTGTGGATCCAGAACTAGCCGCTTGGTCTGATCCATCAACAGTCAAAGGATTGTCAGACTTGCATTGGTTTATGGAAAGATTGGGTATTGTTAAAATTGCAGAATATTTCCAATCAAGAGGAATCACAGCAGATACAGACTTGTTACAAGCAGAAATGGATGAAACTGGAAGATTGTTGAAAACAGAATTAAAAAATCATTGGAGTACTGTGTTCCCAATCAGAGCAACAAGAATATTTATTCAATACAGTATTGAAAAATTGGATCATGATTCAGATAGATATAAAGACTTACTGGCATTATGGAAACCAAGAATAAAGCCTATTCTTCCACATATCTTAGAGCTTATTTATCAAATTCAAGCATATCACAACCCAGCTAAATGGGATGGTTTACCATCTGAAGTTCAAGCATTCGTTAAATATAGTTGTATGGAAAGGTTTTGGCAACAAGGTGTTTCTATTCAAAGTAAAGAATCCTTTATGGATGAAAGTGTAAAGGCTATGCATACATTACGTGATTTTGCTGATAGTGTTGGTCATATTGTAAGGTATACAAGAGAATACGCTTATTTGACAATTAGTTCGATCAGTGAATTAGAAGAAACTTTATATGAGATTCCAAATGTTGGTGTCATGTTATGGAGAGCTTTAGCTGAAGATTCTGTTGGTATAACTTTACATTCTTGGAGACACATGATAAACTCAGTACTAAGAAATGTTATCAAAAATTGCCCTTTCAGATTTATTGAACCATTTATGACCGAACTTCTACCTCTTGTTCTAACAAAGATTGATTCACTATTAATGGAAAAGTGGGAAGTCGTCTTTAGAAAAGGATTACAATTGGAAGGAACAGAAAGTGATGAACAACTAAGTGAAGAAATGATGGAAGAGCATATGTTAAGACAATTATCAGCAGTTGTTGATAGGATGTTAATTGATTTAGTAGGCCAAAATGCTTCAAGTAATTTGAGTAAACATCAATTAGAGATAAGGAGAGTTATTTTTAGTAACAAAGCACTTTTGGCTCCATTGCTGAATCTTTTATCTCATATTATCATGTTTAAAGATACACGTTGTTCATTTAATGCTATTTTAATTGTTAGACATATGCTTCCTGATGTTATGAATCAAGATGAAGAAGTTGATAAGTATTTATGTGAATGGTTGACTAAAGCTTTACTCCATGTTTTGACTGATCAGTTCTATGTTGATGCACATCCAGAAGCTGCTTATGCGTTAACCATTTTATACGTTGGTTTGAGATCTAAGTCACCCTATCCAGCTGTTATTTTACAGAAATTGCTTCCAGAATTGACAAATAAACACATTTCACAATTTGAACAGATTTTAGTGAATGCAAAGAGGCTTCGTGAAAGACGTAACGCATTTTTACAACTTATTGCTAAAGTCACTCAAAAGGATGATAATGAAAATGCTAAACGTGAAGAAAGAAGGAAGCAATTAGAAGATGCTACAGCTAGACGTTCCAAGAAATCTAATGGGGCTGGTGATGTTATGGATGATCCATATGTTGAAAATGGTGCTCTAAACAATCTCTTTGGGGGTGAATAAATTTGAAATGTTATAGATAAAATTTGAAAAATTTTATCCGACTTTGTACTATAATTAAAGATTATGATCATTAATATCATTCAGGTAATATGATTATAAACTACAGGATATATATACTATGTATAACGAAATATAAATACAATCATGAGATTTTTGAGAGATGTAAGCGATTTTTACTGTAGATTATTAGTATCATCATCATTTTCCTCTATATCGTCACCATAAATATTATTTAAAGTGAATAAAGCACTCCTCAAAATTTCATCATTCCAATCAGCGGCATAAATCTCTTCTAAGATAGATAAAAATGCATCTCTATTCAATTCAGCTTTCACTCTACGTCCCAGCGTAAGTTCAACAAGATCGTCATTTGTACTTGTTGTCTTTTGTATACGATGATTTCTTACATTTTCACCTGCTTTTGTTGTAGTTATGATATTTTGGTTCAAATATTCTTGTTTTGCAAGTAGTTCTATGAATTCATTCATAGATAAGTTATCAATTTCTTCTATCTTATGATTATCTGAACAATTAATCTTAAACTTCTTTGATAAAATGTTGAAAAGCTGTTGCTTATTCAAGTTGTTTTCTAGAATTGTAAGAACAGATATGATCAGAAGTTTGAGGCCATGCTGTGCTACTTCTATTGCTGGTTTTGGTATTCCTATATCCTCTTTTCTTGATCTTGTTTCGTCCAAGATATCAGCGTTTAATCCATTTCTCACTACTGTTTTAGATCTCATGTGATCAGATATCACTTTACTGTACCCTGGAGGTAATGTATTGCAAAGTATGTAGTCAGTATCTGTGGACACTACCATAGCTCTTTTATTATTATTCTGATGTTTGACGCTTGGTTCTACTGTCTTTCTAGGAGCAAGTTTTTCAAGTTTGTAACCCAGAGGAGCGAGTCTCTCTTGAACATGCGGTAGTACATCTTTCCATTTGACTTGTATCATTTTCACACCTTCTGTATCATAAACGCTCTTGATGATGTTTTTGTTGAGTATCTGGTACTTGTATTCCATTGCAAGAGAACTTCTAACTATTCCATTGACGACAAGTTCTCTTGGTTTTCTGTTCCAGGCAGTGGTTCCTCGAGTTGTATCATAATCCGTGCCATCGGCTTCGGATTCATCTACTTCTCTTTGTAACTCAACTTCGTCAGAGCTGTCTTCATATTCAACAGTTTCTCTAGTACGTTTAGCCATTGTAGGGCATTTAATGCTTTCAGATCACTGTTAATAAACCCGATGATCGTACCGTATCAGTCTTATTTTGAATCAAATCTTCAATTTTTGGGGAACGCCAAAATTTCACACTCGAAACCTCCATTACTTTTTTAAAAATTGTTACATATGTCGAAACTACTTGGTTATGGATTTTCTTGCTTTGCCGATGTATAGATATCAGTTGCTCAAGTATAGGTTACTATTACATCTATTTTCTCTGTATAGTTAGGCTTATAGACAAAGAAATCATGTTAAATGTGGTTATAAAGTATTTATTTTAACAAGTTTGTAAATGTTAATTTTGGGATTTTAAGCAAAAATAGTAATTTTGTAGATGAATATAAACTATTTTTTTCAGAACTGAATTTGAAAACTTAGATTTTTGTTACCAGCTTTCATAAACCACTATCATTGCCACCTCCAATACATTCTACCGCCCCATTCTCTCCATAAGCTGTTCAAAGCTCTCAACCACAAAGGTGCTCAAGCAACCCCGCCAAAATTCTGTGCACTAGCGAAAAAATCATTCGCACGAGAAAAGGAAAATCGACAATTGAAAAAAGCGAGCTTCTGAGATTGATGCAAGCAGACGTGCTAGCTGATTGAAAAGTGTTTCAGAAGATTACTTAAGTTCAGAACCTTCCATTGTGTTCATCCAGACAATACCACAGCTTCTAGTATCTAGTCATACAGAATATACTTAGTTGAGGGTACTTCTGCGATTATTTACTGTTGCACACCCTTTCATTATTTTTTGCAGTCTCTGACCAAGCAGCTACCTTAGCTACTTTCCAAACTTTCAAGCGGTATATTTAGTTCATTGAAAAGTATTCATATTATATTTTATACTCAAAAACAATCACCAAGGACCACACATATACAGATAGTGCGCAATCAATCGTATGGCGAAGGTAGATAAGAGATTTACTGCACTAATAGCTTCTGCTTTTGTAGCTTTGGCTGCAGGTACACCCTATCTTTATGGTGTTTACTCTCCACAACTCATGTCTCATTGTGGATTTTCTGCATCTGACTCTTCCATGCTCTCATTTGCTACAAATATTGGATCGTCACTTGGTGGGCTACCTGCTGGATTATTCATTGACAAATACGGCCCGGGACCTTCTGTGTTTGTTGGTGCTGTTTTAGAATGTGGTGGATTTACTATTTTATACTTGAGTTACAAGTATCAGTTACATAAACTATGGCTATTATTCATAGCGATGATCAGTGTCGGGTTAGGTTCGGTATTACCTTACTTCTCCACTTTGAAGACATCTACAGCAAATTTCCCAAATCATAGAGGTACCGCCAATGCTTTCCCAGTTTCAAGTTATGGATTATCGGCATTAGTTTACTCAACCGTAGCTGCTATCTTTTTCAACGGAAACACTCCAGGTCTACTCAAATTTATTGCCATATTTGTAGGTACAGTTATTGGTTTTGGATCTTTCTTCATCAGAATTGTGAAAACCGAAGAACACCATGAAAGTTCAAATGAAGCAGATGAAGAAAACAGACCACTTATTTCAGAGAATGAAGTGAATCAAGGTTCCTCTGCTACTAACATTCCACACTCAGAAGAAGAACACGGTTATGGTACATTCCTTATGGGTCATCGTGGTTCTTTTGCCAATGTCAATCTTTTAAGGAACGAATCAGTTTCTTCACTATTTTCATATGCATCTAATTTTTCACAATCAACAACTTCATTATTATCATCATCTTTTCAATCAAGCTCTATACCGATAAATGCATCCAATAGAGCTATATCAATCAAAGAATCTGCCGGTGACTCCCCAACCTCGCCTTTCAAATCTTATGCAAACTCTCCTGCAAATAATTACTTCAATACTGTACAATCTGCAAGATCATCTGGTAATTCTTCATCATTATCATCATCGCCAGTGATCACCACCACTTCTAACAGTTATACCTCAAATAATAACAATAACAATAATAATAACAACGATAATATTCACAGAACTTCATCATTTCTCAATGGATCATCCGGCTCATCACCATTTGGAAACTCATCAATCCCTCGTGGCTACTCTAATAGTAACTTGACATCATCATTGAAGAGAAATGGTTCTTTCGTATACAGAACACAATTGTCTCATTCTCCAAGAAATTCAGGTGCTATTATGCAAGCGAGTCGCAAACCTTTCCGTAGTGATAGTGACTCAGTGATTGATGAAGAAACTTCAATCAACCAACAACCACAAGCAGATTATGGAGCATCAACAACAACTGCAACTAGCACACAATCTACATTAGTCCCAAAATCGAATTCACAAATCAATTTGTCGTCATCTCCATTAAGTTCCACCGGTTCCATTAATATGTTAAACAGCAACAATAATCAGTCTAGCACGAACTTATCTTCATTACCATTATCATCAAATCAAAACAACAACAATAATAGTGACATATTGGATTTTTCAAGTACAATCGCACAAAGAAGAATGAAACTCCGCAAAAAGAAGAAGAAGTATAGTGCCAAGGAACATGTGAGATCTCTATTTACAAATAAAATTTTCTTAGCTCATTACTTTCTTATGGCAATGTACTGTTCTGTTGGCCAAGTTTACATTTATTGTATTGGATATATAGTTAAGGCCCAGTTGAATGATGCTGCTGTTTTTACTACATCATCTTCTTCGTCATTGGCAACATCTTTTTTGCAACAGAGTCTCAACTTCTTGATTAAACATCCACAATTTGTTGACGTCTTGAATTGTGCGAACCTGACTCTCAGTGCAGCAGGCTTCATGCCTCCGGTTCCCGTACTTGATAAATTGGACGTTTCAGGTACACAGTTCTCAACTATGGAAACTAAAGACTTATCATCTGCATATCAAGCATTAGAAGTATCAATCATCTCTTTTTCCAACTTCCTCGGTCGTTTCATTTCTGGCCCTTCAAGTGATGTTGTCCACAAGAAATTCCACTTCCAAAGAATTTGGGTGCTAATATTTTCATTAGTTCCAATGACACTTGGTCAAATATACTTGATGTATCTTAATGATATAGCATCTCTCAGTTTTACGTCATTTGCTATTGGATTAGCATATGGTGCAGCTTATGGTACATACCCTGCAGTTGTTGCTGATACTTTTGGTGCAAAAGGTTTCACTACTACTTGGGGGCTTATTGGAACTGGACCGATTCTTTGTTTCTTGACTTTGAGTAATTATTTTGGTAAAGTCTATGATGCTAGAAGTGAGATCGTAGACGGGGTTAAAGTTTGTCTTGCGGGGAAGAAATGTTACAGCCAAGTTTTTGCCATCAACACTTGCATCTGCGTTATGCTGTTCTTTGGGTTCAGCACTGTCATCTATTCCAAAAGGAAAACCTAAGACATCATCTATCGCATAAACACATATATATATATCAAAAATATAGTCATCTAACAATGTCAAATCGTCGCGCCTGTAAATCTCGAAATGTAAACAAATCATTTGAAGAACGAGAAAAAATTTAACTAAGCTGAGGATATCTGAATCTGTATATATTTGAACTTCAACTATTCCATCTATAATACACACAGACAATAATCATTCTTTATAGCCAGGATGTCTACGCTGTTTGGACAAGGGATTCAATCTGGTGCCCAGCCAATGCAGCAGCAGGGTGTCCAGCCACAGGTAATGCAATCGCAACAAACTTCTCAACCTCCATTGGAACAACAACAAGGATGGTCAAAGGAACAAGAGAGCTCTAGGTTCTCGAAGTTCATGCTTTCGAACAACACCAACATATTAGACGAGAAGCTTAATATGCCATCTGGTGGTCAAATAAAGAAAAGGACAATTCCAGCTCACTTAATAAAAAGATCAAACAAATCTTCATCAGCTTTCAACGACGATGAAACTGATTCTTCTAATTCGCCAAATCTTCCGTTTTCCACAACTTCGATATCCAAACGTATTATCTCAGATAGATCCATAAATTCTCAAAATGACTATAATATGGAGTTGATCAACGAATATGACGATGCTCCTCCACGTAAATCTTTGAGAGATTTGAATACGTTTGATAACGATGAAACCGGGTCAAGCAATTTCCCTAACAATTCCAATTACTTATTTGCCGACGACCCATCCCACTTTAGAAATGCTTTCAACAGATACCAAAGAACAAAGGCTTTCCCTCAAGAAGAACAGAAGATAGCAACATCACAAACCCCTTTACCATTTTCTACTGAATCTCATACATCAATGTGGAATGGTTCTGAAGCTCCAAAGGCAGGGAAAGATAGAAATGAACGCTCATCATCAGTAAGTTCAATTCAACCAATGACTTCTGGAGAATCTGCCGTGTTAGTGTTTGGATATGAAGACTCTTCATTCAATAAAGTACTTAATCAATTTGCTAAATTTGGGAATATTTTAGAAAATTTCAATATTGAATATTCAAGTCCGCAGTCTCCTGCTGCGATGACGCCTTTTCTTTCCCGTACAATGGATACACCAGATAGTTCTCTTTTGAGCACACCAGCAAGCAAGTCATTCACTCCTCGCCTTTCTGTAACTGGAAAGGGTAAAGCAATAAGTAAATCAGTTCCAATATTTATTGGTAAGCAATGGGTCAAGATAACATATGACAATCCTGCTTCAGCGATAAGGGCATTACGTGAGAATGGAACCGTTTTTGATGGATCAGACTCAGTCGTAGGTGTTGTTCCATATACAAAAGCTGCTTTAGAAAAGCTTCTCAAAAGTAAAATATCAGAAGAAGAAGACTTTGGTGATTCCGTAGCTAATATAACTTACAATGTTCCTTCAACTCCACTTACGGTTAATGATGTTGGTGATATACTGACAGATTTAGATTTACAACGCAATACCGCTGCAGAATCAAAAGAAACTGAAACTGAAGCTAACTCCGATGCTTCTGGCACATTGAAAGATGGTACTCACCTTATAATATCAACAAAAAAACCTGCTGCTAAGAAACACGAAGGATTGGTAGGTAATGCATTAAAGTACGTATTTGGGTTCTCTGAAGTATAGCGAATTTTGTATATTAATTAGAAGTACATAAGGTATTAAAATTACAAATAAAGAATCTAGAAACTTTGTAGAATTGTAAAGGTAATATAGCCATAGCTTTGTCTATGTGAATGCATTAATGGAAGCGCGAGTGATTATTATTATCATGGAACTCTTTAGTGGGTGTTTGTAACATTGTGGAACGGCTTGGGGTTCCTGGTATCTTAGAAGAAGTATTAGGTGCTTTTGGGGTATACATGGATCTTATGGGTATTCTAGTAGCCATAGCACTATGATTTGCTGCAATGGCACTGCCACCAGGTGTTGCCGTTGTCTTGAAAGGTGTTCTATAAGGTGTTGTAGGAAAGATACCAGAGATATCACCAGCGATAGAAAACGAACTTCTCTTTTTCAAGGGGGTGCTTATTCTTGAGCCATTCATTCTTTCTAACATGGTCTTTGGGAGTTTTGAAGGGCTTGAAATATCAGTTAAGTTACCTTCGTGATCGTGAGTTAAGAACACTTTATTCCTCAGACTTGGCGAGTAATGCATGGCTGAGCCATGCCAACGAGAACTAGCATCAACTGCAGCGTCTACCATTCTCTTACTCAGACGAGGATTCACATACTTTTCTTGGTACTCTTTGGCCACCTCTCTGCTAATAACATCTTTGTCTTTTAGTTTGATCTCATATGTCTTGACCATATAATTGAGCATTAGGGTGACCGCTATATAAAGGAAAATTGTTCTCATAGTAATTGGTTTTGTAAGAAAAACTATAACTAATTGTATAGGGGAAAATAACGATATCAGTGACACTGAGAAATATGGTGGATTCCAAAGCGTTAATTCATAGGACATTGTGGTCACCGGCTTTTCTGTTATTTCTGGTATTATTTCAACCTCTGGAGTCTCTTCTCTTCTGCTTGACAAAAACTTCACAGCTTTTTGTACTTTTTTAGCCAGCGTTTCCTCATGAGAATTAAAATTGACCAGCGTTTTAGTCACTGATGGAGTTTCGAAATGATCATCTATTCCTCTAATATGCTTGGCGTTGAAATGATAACTTCTGGTTGAGCCCAAGAAAATAACGGTGTTCAAAAAATTGACTAGTATACATATTCCAAAGAGAATGTTAACGAACCAGTTGACAATTGAGGATGGTGGTTTATCATAAACTAAATCTTCAATATCACTGAATAGCACATCTTTTGACATTTCTCTGTACTTATCATTAAATATATCTGTGGAGTCAAAATTCTCGTCCGGTGATATATCATAGTAAATTGAACACAGTATCGTTATCACGTTAAGTGCTATACCCAAAGGTAATACATAGTCATCTGTTAATGAATCCCAGTCAATTAAATATAGAGATTCGTTTAATGAGAGGTATAGATCAAATGGTGATTTTACAAACTTTGAAATAAACGAAATATCTCGTACTTCTTCAACTGAAATATCCTCCTCCTTCTTCTTTTTGTTCCAGAACATGTTGCTTCCTGTAAACTATGCCTGTTAGCTAATATCTCCAGAAGAAAGTTTTGTGATTTGATTCAAATCAAAAACAAAACAATAACAAAATGTTTAAAACGCCTTGCCACACTTTTAAAACATGCGCCACACAAAATTTCAGGTGGCTAGTTAGTTTTATGAGATTTCGTATTAACACTTATATCACTATATGATGCGATATTCTCCTAGTTTATATTATCCATGCATTGCTTCAAGGAACCAAGTCATTCGTCAGATATTCCCTTAGTTAACGTGTAATAAACATACAACGTACTAATATTATGTAGAAGAGTAAGAGGCTCTACACAGCTAACTGTCTGTATAATACGAACCAAGAAGTAGTTCATACACGCAAAACGTTTAACAACCGACATAGAGAATCAATACTTAATGCAGTGTGGGGATAAAAAGATTTTACGAGGATTTTAATAGCAAATTGATCCTCTTATCTCCAGATCGATTGCAAATAATATATACTCTGTTCGCTTACTATCTGTGAGCAAATTGCGATATGGAGGATGAACGGCTTTTATTCACCACGACTCAGCGAGTGTCAGTGAAGGTAAGAGACCTTTCAATCAGCTATAAGCAATCACCAGGGGTTATCAACTTCGGATTTTTGCGAAGGGAGGCTCAAAAAGATGTTGAGCAAGCTTCTTTAAAACCCATTTTACACCCAATGTCACTCAATATTCCTTGTGGATCAATAACAGCTATAATAGGTGGCTCTGGGTCCGGTAAGACAACGCTGTTAACTTCTCTAGCGGGAAGACAAGCTGGCAATTCTAATTTAATAAAGAAAGGTACAATCACATATAACGACGTTGAAGATATAAATAATTTTAGACACGCCTATGTAATTCAACAGGATATTTTACTCCCTTCACTATCATGCTTTGAGACTTTGATGTACGCAGCAGAATTGAGATTACCAAAACTTACGTCCAAGGAAAGTAGAAAAAAACTGGTAGAGGATATAATACTTGAACTAGAGTTGAAAGAATGCAGAGATACACTGGTAGGTGATAGAAAACACAAAGGATTATCTGGTGGTGAGAAGAGGAGATTATCTATTGGTATACAAATGATGTCAAATCCATCAATTCTGTTTTTAGACGAACCAACTACTGGACTTGATTCTTTCAATGCTTTCCAACTTTGTTCAACTTTGAAGAAGCTAGCAAAAAAGGGAAAAACATTTGTGGTCAGTATCCATCAACCTAGAGCAGACATATTTAAATTGTTTGACAAAGTTGTAATCCTATCAAAGGGGAAAATTTGTTATGCAGACACACAGGATAAAGTAATGCAGTACTTTTCCAGTTTAGGGTATGATGTTCCTTCCAATACAAATCCAGCTGATTATTTGATTGACATAACGACAATTGATACTAGAACTCCAGCAGCTGAAGCAGAAAGTTTGAAAAGAGTTACATTGATAGTTGAGAAGTGGAAAGAAAGAACAGTGAACGATGAGGAGACATCTCAAGAGCAAAAGGCCATTTCTGCTCAGATTGATAATGATGTCTTTGAACACATAGGAAGAGCTCCATTTCTCAGAGAAGTATCAATTTTAGTGCGACGTAATTTCAAGTTACAATTCAGAGATCCAATAGGTTACTCTGCACTAGTTATGGAAGCTATTGTACTAGGATTAGTCACTGGATGGCTATTCTATAGACCAGGAGACACTCTAGTTGGTATTAGATCTGTCGAAGGTGCAATATATACTGTATCAGCGTTACAAGTTTATCTTTATCTTCTATACGAAACCTATAGATTATGTACATTAGATATCAAAGTCTTTGATAGAGAAAGATCCGAAGATTGTGTCTCAACAATTGGTTTCTTGGTGGCAAGAAGAATAAGTAAATTGATATGTGAAGATGTTGTGATTCCTTTTCTTTTTTCAATAACTACTTACTTTTTGATTGGATTGAGAACAGACTCTTCAACTTATTTTTGGATATATTTTGCTGGTAACTTGATTTTTCATATACAATCAATGTGTATCGCTATGTTAGCCGTTGCTTTATCGAGGGATGTAGCGGTAGCTACAGTTATATGTAACTTGAATTTTACATTTCAGACGATGGCAAATGGTTTCTATGTCAATGTTGTTCAAATGCCAGTTTACGTCAGATGGTGTAAATATGTTGCTTATCAATGGTACTCATTTGGATTGCTTATTTCAAACCAGTTTTCAGGATATAAAGGTTCATGTTTTGCCGAGAATGCAGGAAATCCTGACGTTGACATAATATGTGAAAGTTATTCCGGGGAATATATTTTGAAGTCCTTGGGGTTTTGGAATAATTGGAGACGTTTGCCATTTGGTGTTCTCCTTGCTTTTGTTTGCTTTTTCTATACATCTGCTGGAATCGTACTTTGGCTGAAACCAGTTGACATTGTGATGGGAAAAGAAGTGAAGGCGAGTGATCATTCATCTGAGAAGAACTTAAGCGATGATCATGAATTTGAAGTGCAATTATCGCCATTCAACGGTTCAACAGAGAATTTTGAGGATCTCGGGAAGGCAGTTACTGTAACAGTTAAATCACTTTATCTGGGAGTGAAAGTGAAGTCAGGCCTCGACTGGATACCACAAGTTTCCAAAGATTATGAAAAGACTATTTTAGAGGACATTGATGCAGTGTTTCTCTCTGGGAAACTAAATGCAATAATGGGACCTTCAGGCTCAGGAAAGTCATCTCTGTTGAATATAATGAGTGGCCGTGTTTCATCTACTCTTTTTGCTAGGTACTCCTCTTCTGGTGCAATTTTCTTCAATGAACATAAGGTCAGCTCAAGGATGACTCGTGGGATTTGTTCATATGTATCACAAGATGATGATTATTTGTTACACACATTATCTGTTAAGGAAACGTTGTTATTTGCAGCTGAATTACGTCTTTCTCACCAAAACTTATCCAAGAGAGAAATCGAAAGAAGGGTTAATGACATTATTCTACAAATGGGATTACGTGATTGTCAAAATACGTTGATTGGCTCTGAATTTGTCAAGGGTATAAGTGGCGGAGAAAAGAGAAGAGTTTCAATTGCTATTCAACTACTTAATAATCCCAAGGTGTTATTTCTTGATGAGCCAACCAGTGGACTTGACAGTTTTACTGCTTTCTCCATCTTACAAGTCTTGGAAAAGTTGACAAAGCAAGGAAAGACAGTGATTATGACAATTCATCAACCGCGATTCAACATGTTTGAATCGTTTGGATCTATATTGTTATTGGGAAAAGGAGGGAGAGTAGCATTCAATGGAACACCTATGGAGATTATCAATCATTTCACCAATTTGGGGTATCCAGTACCTCAATTCACAAATGCTGCAGATCATATTTTAGACGTAATATCATATACCACTCAAAATGAAGAATTAGAGAGAAGAAGTAGAGAAAAAGTTACATATATTGTTCAGGCGTGGCATGAGTCGAAACCAAAGATTCGATTAGATGAAACACAAAAAGTTATAAATCTGGAAACATTAGAGCATGAAGTTGGTGTTGTTTCAAAACGTAGAGCTGGCTTTATTATTGGAACAAGCACTTTAGTTCGTAGACAATGGTTATCCCTCCGTAGAGACGGCAAAGTTATAGTGGCTAGATGTACTCAAGTTATCGGTATGGCTGTTATTCTCTCTTTGTTTTTTGCTAGATTGAAACACAATTACCTATCAATTCAGGATAGACTTGGCTTGATCCAACAAATAAGTTCTCTTTACTTTGTTGGTGTTTTGAACAATATAGCTGTATATCCACAAGAAAGAGATTTCTTCTACGAGGAGTATTTTGATGAAGTTGTAACTCCACAATCATTCTTCATTGCATATCTTATAGTCGAGCTTCCATTTGAGCTTATAACTTGCATTATTTATGCTGTCTTTATGATGTTTGTCATTGGTTTACAATATGATACAGGTCTTTTCTTTGTTATAGTATATGCTGCTTTTGCTATTGTCAATGCTGGAGAATCCTTAGGAATAACATTTAATACCATTGTAGATCATTCTGGTTTTGCTGTTAATGTTATTTCTGTATTTGCATCGATAGGTACTGCTATGGCTGGATTGGTAGCTATGACATTGGATGATTTACTGAAGGCTTTGAATTATCTGAGTCCTTCTCATTATGCAGTCGTTTTGTTTGCGAATAAAGTATTAACCAAAGGCTTAAAGATTAATTGTAGCTCTACTCAATCAAATTGTACTTTCTCAAATGGATACGATGTTCTATTAAGTTATAATTTACGTTGTAATATCAAGCTATGGTTGGGACTACTGGCATTGGTTACTATTTGTCACAGGATAGTTTCATTTATGCTGATAAAAATCAAGTTAACAAGGTTTTCATTGAGTACATTTACTGGTAAAAGCAAGATGTCCGTATAAATAGAAGCATATAATGAGCAAATAGAATATATTAACAATTATATACGATAGTAATATAGTAGTAACAAATTACGTTTATGAAGGTATATTTTTTTTTGAATTTTTCTCTTTAAAAAAATGAATAAGCAAATCGAAAGTAAGTTTATGAAATGAGATGATAAGTAAGCTAAACAAAAACACACAAGAGCTGCGATGAGAATGAATGATTAGTACATTTAATTCTTAATTTCATAGGTACGTCTATACTTGTCATCAACATTAACTAAGTAATAAGAACCTGATGGGAGGTAATCAATATCACCAGCTGGTTGGAATGATTTTTGTAAATGTGCCTTTTCTCTTAGTTCAATACAAGCTTCGTATTCTTTTGGAGTTTTGGTTAATCTAGAGTCTAATTTTTCTTGACATGCTAAGACTTTAGTTATGTGTGAGATGTCACCTTTGACAACAACAGAGTATAAGGATGAAGCTAAACCAGAACCATATGAGAATAAACCGATTCTCTTACCTTGTAATTTTTCTGAACCGACGTAGTATAATAATGAGGACAAAGCAGCGTAACAAGAAGCAGTGTACATGTTACCAGTGTTGGTTGGGACAGTTAAAGCAGGTTGAACTCTTTCCTTTGTCATTTCTTTGGCTAAGCCCATAAAAGTCTTTTCAATGGTTCTGTCGGTTAATGAATCTTCATATTCAACAGCTGCAAGCTTTGGATCAACATCAGGGAATTTAGATGGGTCGGCTTTGAAATCATTGAATAACATTCTAGCATATGATTTGGTAACTAATTTACAAGTTGGGACGTGGAAGGCATTGTAGTCAAAAAATGTTAAACCAACAGCTTCTGGAGAAACTTCTTTACCTTCGGTTAAACCTTTAGCAATAGCCTTCTTTGAGTAGTTCTTGTAACATTGGTCAACAGCCTTAACGTAACAAGATAAAGAGAAGTGTCCATCAACGTAAGGGTATTCTGATTTGAAGTCTGGCTTGTAGAAATCATAAGCATGTTCCATGAAAGAACCTCTAGCTGGTTCAAAGATAATTGGAGAATCTGGACCAATTAACATAGCAACGGTACCAGCACCACCAGTTGGTCTAGCAGCACCTTTATCGTAAATAGCAATATCACCACAGACGACAATGGCATTACGACCATCCCATGCAGAAGATTCAATCCAGTTGACAGCGTTGAAAACAGCGTTAGTACCACCGTAACAAGCATTGACGGTATCAATACCTTCAACATCAGCGTTGTCACCAAATAATTGCATAAGAACAGATTTGACAGACTTGGATTTATCGAGTAAAGTTTCGGTACCAACTTCTAATCTACCAATGGTGGCTGGGTCAATATTGTAGTTTTTCAATAAGTTGCTCAAAACAGTAAGAGACATGGAGTAGATATCTTCACGATCATTGACAAAGGCCATGTTGGTTTGGCCTAAACCAATTGTGTATTTACCGGCAGAAACACCATCATAAGCTTCCAATTCAGCTTGGTTAACACACTGAGCAAATAGAAAGTATTGTTAGTAAAATATTCAAACATTGTCCTCATTGAAGACATCTAAACTTCAAACTTTGCCATTCTTTGATAAATCGTCGTATAGATGTCGTACCTAATTCTTGTTGACTGAAAAGTAGTACTTACTTGACCTGGAATGTATAGTTCAATGGCTTTGATACCAACGTTTGTAGGGCGAGTCATTACTGTTTGTTTGTGATCTATATTAGTACAATTAGATATAAAATCTAGCTATTAATCTTGTCTTCCCAAGAAAGAAGGAACATACGTCCTCAGACAAGTCCAAATATAAATTATAAACTATTTTTCGCTCAACAAGAAATCGCGTCCTCGGATTTTTTCTTTACGAGCTAAACGATAATTGCCGTTTTGGGAACAACCAGGGGCGATCAACAGCAAACGAGGGCGGTGATTGAGGAGCAGTCAGTCAGTCAGTCAGATGTTGATGATGGTGTGGAGGCCAGGATGTGCGTTATCAGAGAGTCGCTGACCAGACTGGCATCTTCATCAACGTCTGACTGGGAGAAAAAATGGCTGCCAGTCGAGATGATGGTCTGAGCATCAGTTGATGTGCGTGTCATCAAAGAGATGTTGTCCTCAGTATGTTGATATCCATAGTCTCTTGATCGCCTGCCTGCAAGCAAATCCAAGCCAGAGTCCCGTATGTATTCAACAAAGTCATTAATCTTTTGCCATAGCATGAAGGGAGTACTTGTTTCTTGCCGCTGCGTCTCCCAGTCTTCGAGTATATCCTCAGCAGTGTAGAAAACATTATCTGTTGTTGTGAGCAGTTGATCGCTGCTTCCTTGCGTAGGCTCACCATACTCAGCCAAGCTCCTTGCAACCGTATCTATAGCATCTTTCAGCTTGCCATTACTTACAGTCGAAGTTTTATGCTTCAATTTCTTCCCATCATGGAAATTATCTTTCATATTGCTCATTCCTATAAACGGCACATTTTCTTCATACGATGACGTTGCTGAGTACCCTGATGTTGATCCCACTGGATTTCCCAACAAATTGTTCAACTCCTCTTGATTTAGCTCGTTATCACCAAATGCCTGTTGTTTGCTATGATACTCATCTATACTTTTGAATAAAACGTCTACCGTATTAGTAGATGCGCTAGTCTTCACTTTAGGACGCTCAGGATGGTGTTGATAAATTCTCTTTTTGGACTTGGCTCTAGGACCCATGCAGCCACCTGCACAGGACATAGACATTGCTAGTATGTTCCATACACTGTTATCATTGTATGCCATTTTATTTATCTCGTTTTTGTAGTAGAAAGCTTTGATTGATGGCTAGTACATCCTTTTTTTTCAGAACTGAGAACTGAATACTAAGTAATATCAACTCAGTTATGATCAAATTTCAGCTTGAAATGATTCACTCTTGATGAAATATACTTGAATCTGTAGTGTCTCTTTATGACTCCTCATATCAATATTTGTTACTGTTTATTTTTATATTTTTTTTTTCTTTTTTCTTTTTTTCTTTTTGATAATTCCGAGATAAGAGAATTCATCTGAGAAGAAGATGAATTCAGATTACATATGAGTGGCTTGAACAGAGGCAGAACAGTCTCCATACTTTAACTTTGTTACAGAGTAAATTGTTAGTGAATCACTTTTCTAACACTAAAGTGCTCTTTACTACTATGTAGAGTATATTATGTACAATTGTTTAAGACTGTGTTTATATGCAAAAAATGTATTAAATTACAACACCTATTTAAATGGAGCTTTTAATGGATCAATAACAGAACCGTGTTTAGCAATGACTTTAGGCATGGTGAGTTTTTGATGTGTCTCTCTACTAGTCCATTCTTGACCAATTGGCATTCTGAGTGATCTTTCATATTGTTCCATAGTTTCGAATGGGTATGGAACACCATTAGCTTGATACTTGATGTTTTTCTTGTTTACTCTTTCATTGATAATGACATTCTTCATGTTCTTGTCCTTACGCTTATTTTCAGAAACAACACCATTGATTGTTTTGACAATTTTCTTCTTCTTATTTTTCTTTTTGTCAGATGTACCAGCCCAATCACCCCAACCAGGAAGTGTTAAATCGACTTCTTTATCACCTTCAAGTTCAGCAACTTCTTTCTTTTCCTTCTTAAATTCAGAAACAACATCATCACCAGCAAAAGCTTGTTTGATCAAATTTTTATGTTTGAACATCTTGATATCGTTTTCATCGTCACCTTCACCTTCGAATTCACCATCTGAATCATGCTTGTGTGGATCAATAATTTTCAAACTTTGGTCAACATCAATGACAACAGACTCAGATTCCAATTCAGCCTTTGATCTTGAACGTTTTTTACTCTGCTTAGATGCTTCTACCTTTTTTTCTATCTTTGCTGCGCTCTTTTGTAATCTTGATGATGATTGATCAACAACATTAATCTTCTTGGATTTTTGTCCTGAGTATTCATCATCGTCATCGTTTAACCAAGGATTTGTTTCTTCCTCTGTTGAGACTTCAACATTCTTCTTCTTTGTTTGTTTACCTAGGGATGAGACTTGAGAACTTAATCTGTTATTCAAACTCTTGGCTTCGTCTGCTTCAACTTCATCAAGAACTTCCTTGTTTGATTCAGCGATGTTAGCAGCAAGAGTAGCTGCACCAGGAGTGTAAACTCTTCTACCGGAATTCATATTCACATTTGCAGTAGTGATACTATTTTCGTCAAAAGCAGTTTTGTCCAAACCAACAACACCACTTTCTTCGTATTCACGTAGCATTTGAAGTTCTTGTAAATTCTGTTGCTTCTGTCTTTTGTCTGCGTTTTTCATAAAGTCCATATTCATAACACCCTTTCCTAACTTAGATCTCAAGTCGTCTTCTTCATCTTCAGCAATATCATCGTTGTATTTACCAGCTTCTATATCAGACAGATCACGGTCATCATCACTATCACCTTCATTACGGCCTAATTGTTTCATCCTCAATTTCTCACCTTGTCTAAGCATGGCTTCTATTTCACCACGATTTTCTTTGTCGTTAGCCATACCACTCTTGATCATTGATTTAGCCCATTGTGAAGTGTTCTTATGTTTCAAAGTCATACGCTCTCTAGCTCTCTTTAATTCACTATCTTCTTCATCATCTTCTTCGAAATCAGATCCTTCTACGAGTTCTTGGTTTCTTAATCTCTCTTTTCTCAGTTTCTGACGGTAAGTCTTAGATTTGATTTTCTTCAACCTCTTAGAATCTTTTTGACCTCTGAACATTAATTCACGCATCAATCTCAGTTCATTTGTTCTCTTGAACATTTCTTCTTTGGATATTTTTGCAGTGGCAATTTCCTCAAACATTGCTTCAGTTTTGCTACTTTCCATTTGTGACTCTTTCAACACATCTGCTACTTTCTTTTCTAACTCTGTTATAGGTTTATCAGTTGGTGTGAATGATGATGGTGCATTATGTGGAACATCCGACTTGGCTGGAAATTTCAAAACTTCAGCTCTACGGTTGGCTTGAACGGTGTCAGCCCATTTTTCAACTTCATTCTTGGATATTTCATAGGCTGCTTGTCTTTCTATTTTTTTCTGTATATTTTGTGGTAATGGAACAGCTAAAGCTTTTGTAGACTCATCGTCACTGTCGTCAGCTTTATCCTTTGATTTGTTTATAAGTGATGCATCTTCTAATATTCGATCATCATCTTCTAAGCCAGCCATCATATCTGCCATTGTTAATTTCTTACCTGATGTTGGTAAACTGAATTCGTTTTCGTCCGCTTTATCATTGACTAATACTTTCTTGGACTTTGAGTGTTTGGGCTGTTTGGATTTCAAGGTTGAGATGACTGTAGAAAGTTTGATATCTTCATCTTCCTCATCGGACATTTCATCAAATGGATTCTCTTCTTCCTCCACTTCTTCGTTATCATCGTCAAAATCGTCTTCGGAAGACAATTCGCTCTCACTTTCACTCTCACTGTCATCATCATTTAGAACTATATCGTTGTCAGTTGCTTTGATTCCAGCTTGTTCTGCTTTTTTCATATCAGCATCATCCTTCGCCCAGACTTCAGATAATGGAATCAGCTCATCTTCATCTATACTATTGTATCCGTCATCACTATCGCTGTAATCACCAGTCTTTTGCTTATCTCTAATGGTTTGTGAGAATTTAGAATCGAGAACTTCATAGTCATCATCTGATCCGAGAGCTTCATCAGAATCAAGCTCTTCATCTTCAAACTCTTCATCAGGATTGTAATCTTCACCTAGATGTTTTCTTGCATTCAAAATTGCAGAGTTTCTGTTATTATCATCTTCATCATCAGAAGAATCATAATCGTTATGTTTTCTGGAACGTTGAGCTTGCTTTTCAGCAAGTTGAAATGCATCTTGAGCACGTCTTTGGGACTTGGACTTGGACCCACCTTTTCCTTTGTTCTTTCTTGCCATTATGATCTTGCAATACTTCTTCTTTATGGCTTCATATGCCTTTGCAATCTAATGATATCTCTTGTAACTGCTTTAAAAATTATTCCTGTAGTAGAAAAAAAAAAAATTTCAACCCACATTGTTTAAACCACGACTAAAAAATAAAAATTACTAGCCTCAACAGTTTTTAAACTCTTCAGCCACTTATAGAACTGTGGCGTTCCTTTTACAGATCACGTTTACGGAAGGACATTTCGCTTGATTTACTCATTCGATGGTGACATTCAATTTACTTAATTCCGTATATAAACCAGATAATCTCCACTTGTCGAATCGATTATCGAACTCATTTATAGAATTGCTATATTTAAGTACAAAGTTGAAGAGTATGGTAGGCTTAAACACAGAATTAATTCACGCAGACGACAAACTTGAAAGAGTTAAGGACGTTGTTCAACCAATCAATGTTGCAACTACTTTTAGCTATACCTCTAATCCAGAAGAGTTAATTTTAGCAAAGGATTACGATTCTGATAATATCACTACTGGTCCTCCAGTTTACTCAAGATTAGCTCATCCTAACTCCAACAGTTGTGAAGAAGTATTAGGTAAAGTTCTCGGTGGCCATGTTGTCGCTTATAACAGTGGTTTATCTGCATTCTTTGCAGCTTTAACTTACTTAAACCCTAATGTCTTAGCCATTGGTAACGGATACCACGGATGTCATGGTATTGCTGACTTATTTACCAAAATCAAAGGTTTAAAACAAGTAACATTATCTGATGAAGACTTAGAACAACTTGGTCCTGGCGATCTTTTACATCTTGAGACACCTGTTAACCCAGAAGGTATCTCTTTTGATATTAAATACTTTGCTGAAAAGGCTCACGCAAAAGGGGCCAAGATTCTTATTGACGCTACTTTTGCTCCACCACCTTTAGCTGCTGATCTGTTCTCATTCGGTGTTGACATGGTCATGTACAGTTTAACTAAATATGCAGGTGGTCATTCAGATTTATTGGCTGGTGCCTTAGTCACCAAGGATTTGAAAGTCAAAAAAGATCTTGTGGTTGAGAGGGTATATTTAGGTACTAATATTGCTAACTTAGAAAGTTTCTTACTCTTAAGAAGTTTAAGAACTTATAAATTAAGAGTCACGAAACAAAGTGAAAATGCCACTGCTTTAGCCAAATACTTGAACGATAATATTGAGAAGTACCCAGCATTATCCAAGGTCTATCACTCGTCTTTACAAACAGAACCATTTGTCAAGGAACAATTGCCAGGTGGATATCCACCAACCTTCTCTATTATAGTCAAGGACGAACAAATTGCTAGATACTTGCCAAGCAAATTGAAATACTTCCATCATGCTACATCTTTAGGTGGTGTTGAAAGTTTGATTGAATGGAGAGCTATTAGTGACTCTCACTGTGATCCTTCTTTATTGAGAGTAAGTGTTGGTATAGAAGATGTTGAAGATCTTATCGAAGATTTCGATCAAGCTCTTAAAAGTTTTTAATTTTGTTTATAAATAATAATTTTCATTCACATTTGGATTGATTAAGAGTTAAGGTTATCTCAGTAACGTATATTGTAGTTTCATATAGCTTTAGTTTCCAGCAAGAGATCAAAATTCCGCTAATATAGGCCCTACAGGTAAAGATGTAGATGTTCTCAAACACCACAAGCCTAATTTTTTATTTAATTTATTTCAAAAGGGGAATCATTTTATCTCCATAATTTGAAGTGGTTATACCACAGACAAGCAGACCAGTTACATTTTTGATTGTGTGAAATTGATTTTAACGATCAATTTTTCACATAGTTGCAACCAGCTCAAAAAGCTACTAGATCAAAGGAGATAATAGTATTTATTGAGAGCATATCTATTCCAAACATTTAAGGTAACTTTTTCGCGTTCAATATGGTAGCTAAACCTAAAGGAAAGAAGGTACAACAAACCCTTTCATTTCCTATAAGGGCCGCAGCTAAGTTAGCAAGTAAGAAAGTACAAGATGCTGTAGAATTGGATGTGGAAGATGATGAAATGAGCAGCGATGACGCTTTTGTGGATGCTCCAGAAGTTGATGCAGATGACGAGGATCTCATGGAGGTTGATGAAGCCGTCAAGCCACAGGAGAAAACAAAGGCAAAGAAGGCTACAAAATCTGCCACTAAGAAGCAAGCAGCTAAGGCAAAGCAAGTTTCATATTTGTCTGGAGGTTTAGAAGTCAGCGAAGAATCAATTAATAAAGAGACATATGCTGAGAATACTCCATTTGTAACAGAGAATTGGCTTGCAAAATCCAGAAACCCAGAATTAAAGACTCTAAGAGCTCATGGATATAATCAAGCTTCTATGAAACGCTTTGACATCTATAGGTTCAAACTTGAGACCAATATTTTCCACTTTGACAATACATTCGTTTCGAAGTATGAATGGAATTCTTATCCAAAAATCCCATCAGTGCTAGATGCCAAATTTACTAATATAAGTCACGAGAAACTACACAATGAAGTTTCAAAAGGCCCAAAAATCTTGTTATGGTTCAACAATAAAGACACTGAGGTTAAAGATATAGACACTTTTAAATCCCAAACTTTTCCCGAAAACGGAAGTCATAGAGTTGGCTCGATTATAAATACAGGTGGTTTACCATTAGTTACAAGTTGGTTCCCAAATGAAGGAAGTGAGAAGAATTACTTATTTGTCTCTACAATTGAACCGCAAGAAAACTCACTCATACCCAAACTCTCGCAAGCCGTGTCATCATCATTCCCATCTACTTTGTCGATTTATGAGGTTTCCGAAACGTCAACCGTACTGAAAACGTCAATTCTACTCAATTACGGTGCTATCACATCCATGAAATGGGCTCCTGTTTCAAGTGATGACTCTTCAGCTCTGTTGGCGTGTGTCTTCTCTGATGGTACATGTAGAGTACTGAAATTTAAAGAGTCAGACTTTGAAATGAACAATCAATGTTATGAACTAAAGGAACCGTCTGTTACCTTCGATCTTAAGACAGATCTACGCGTTCTTTGTATGGATTGGATTTCAGAATCTCAGGTTTTGCTTGGTCTCAATGGCGGTTTCATCGCAAAGTTTGATATTACTACTCCATCTACTCCAAGTTTGATCTATAAATTAGATTTGCCAGGCATCGTAGCTATCACGTCAACTATTTCGGAGACATTGTATGGTGGATTTGATGGAACCGTTGCTATTTCGTCCACTGATGGAGAATGCTCAGTGATCAACTTGAGTAATTTGAAAGTTATGATCCAAGGTAGCAAGAGTAGAATCCCATGTGCCAATATCGCTTATAATCCTCTTTTTGATGCATTTATAATAGCAGATGATTTGGAGTCACCGACCATTTTCCATAAACGTGATCCCGCTTATGCATTCACATACCATGCAAATGAGAAATCTATTCTCAACTCAGTTGCAGCTTCTAATTATGCACCATTCATTTTGTTTGGATACATCGATGGTAAAGTGAAGCTAGGTAATATTTCCAAAAAGGAGACAAATGCTGCTAAAGTAACACCTTATTCCGCTCCAAGTATATTGTTGCACAAGCTCGACTATTCTGAAGAGAAGAAATTATACAGACTAGATATGAATTATGTTGTTGGAGATGGTGCTAGAGATGCAAAACATGAGGCAAAGATTTTCAATCATTCACTTACTGTCATCTCTTTATCTTTTAACCAAAAGAAAAATGCACCTTCATGGTACGCAAGTTCTTATGGTAATGGTATGGTATTAGTTGAGAAACTTATTAGCGCTTCGCTCAATACCTGAGATCTTAGATAGATATAAATATATCTATATATGTACATTAGTTTTGTATTAACAGGATATTATATAGTTCATTATTAGTATGTAGGCACAGTTGGATCAATTTGTTTAGACCATTGTGCTAATCCACCCTTAACATCCTTTACATTTGACCATCCTAGTTTTTTCAAATGTTCAACTGCTAACTGTGAATCATTGCCAAATCTACAAATAACATACGTAGGCAGCTCAGTATCGAATGATTCTGATGAAAGTATATCTTTTAAGTCATCAATCTTTTTCAATTTTGATAAAGGAATATTCAAAGAGTTATCTAGTTTGACGATGTTGAATTGCTCTGGCTCTCTAACATCAAGTAGTGGATTAAGCTTCTTGCTACCTTGGAGCAATATTTTTAATTCAGTAACAGTTATTTTATCATCATCATCGAGAACATTATAGTTAACTCTTCCACAGAAAGCACCATAGTTCAAAGTCCCACTTTCGATGACTTCCCTTGTAATTTCTTTTGTTTCAGCGTTACAAACCTTACACTTCTTACTACGACCACGCATTTTAAAAGTTCTTATTGATTGTTCTGGTGAGTATCCAGAATATAACGACAGGAAAGGCTTGAAATTCTCAGCAGTATAAAACCCACTCAGTACTTTGATTGCCTCAAGTGCCATCATGACTCCCATAAGCCCAATACAAGGACCTATTACACCACCATCTGAACATGAGGTAACCGAGTTTGGAGGCGGTGGTGATGGATAGAAACATCTGTAACATGGTCCAACGTTTGCAAAGTTTAATATAGATAGCTGTCCTTCAGTCTTTAATCCAGATCCTGACACTATTGTCTTGCCTAAATTAACAGCTACATCATTAATGAGATATCTTGTTGCAGGTGTATCTGTACAATCAAGTACTAAATCATATTCGTCCATTATAGTGAAAGCATTCATGTTGGATATACTTTCGGGATATGTCTGTATCTTGACATATGGATTCAACTTCTCCAATTTCATCTTGGCAGATTCACATTTCAAGAGACCAACTGTATCCGTTGAGTGAAGTACCTGTCTATGTAAATTTGATGTGTCAACAGTATCATGATCTACAATACCTATCTTACCTATACCAGAGCCAGTCAAGTACATTAAAGCTGGGCAGCCCAATCCACCAGCGCCAATAACAAGAATTTTCGAAGACTTCAGTTTCAACTGGCCTTCTATTCCAAATTGTGGTACTATCATTTGACGCCCATATCTTCTATATTCTTCTAAACTTAGAGGTAATTTTGATTTAGGTTCATCAGGAATAGAGATTCTGTTTTGAGAGAGTTGTTTGCGTAGATCTTCATTCTCTAGCTTTAACGCCTCAAGCTGCTTCAACAGCTCTTCGTTGCTTGCACTCATTACTCAACTAATGTTCTTATCAAGTCTCTAAAAAACGATGCTCAATTCCAATCTTGATTAACTTTTTTTTTTTTTTCTTTTTCACTCTCTTCGTTCTTTTCAATATACTATATAAATCTATGATACATTTTTAGTAATGCTATGTTAAATTTTATTAATCAACAAGATATTTAAATAGTTTGCTATATGGCAATTATGTAGAAATATACAAACGGAAACCATTACACAACTTTTTGCTTGACAAAGAAACCCTTTAAGTAGCTTAATTGACATACACCTGTGGTAATAAGAACAACGAGTTGAATAACGGTCCATTTGAAGACTCTGTAGTTTGTTGATTCGGAGACATCTCTGAAGATGGCCTCTCTTTCCTGTTTTATAAATGTTGGTTAGTAATGTGGTCTTCAAAACATAAAATTTGAGGCTAAGATAACTTACTCTAAATAATGATTGCTCTCTTCTGATTTCTTGTAATTTTCTTACAAGGGCATTAGCCTTGGCGGTCAAGGTACTGACATCACTGGTTCTCTTACTATCAACAAGCGGTTTAGCGTCACCAATGACTAAGTCAAAGAAAACTCTATGTCTAGCTCTCTTTGACCAGTCGGTATGTCTTGGAGTGATACAGAACTTGTGTTCACCAGAATCAAGTGAAATGAATGTAAATTGACCAACCGGTTGGTTCTTTTCTGAGACAACTCTATGGTTGTTATCAAAAGTTTCCTAAATATAATATTAGTATCTCAATTTGGAGAAATCGATTTATAAAGTATTAAATACATACGTCAACATTGATTTCAATCTTCAAGTTGTTAACTTCGATATATTCGTTTGTCTTTGGGTCAAGTTCGTAAGCTTCAAATTTACCTGCAAATGAGAGCGCCAGTTAGTATTAATGAACATAGAAATTAAAATAAATAATGTTTACTTACCAACTGCCATGGTGTCTTTTGGCAACTCTTCAAAGAAACACTTGGTTTCATCAGTGTCAACATAGAAGTGCAATGCATTTGCTAATGAAGCAAACAATAATGCTAAAGTGAGAAACAACTTCATTGCTATACTATAAGATGCTATTTTGTACAATATAAAGCAAGATCTCTATCTTATACTTTTCAAATAAACAACCTTGATCTGTCTTCTCTATATTTAGCTTCACAAGATTTTGTTTGTTGTTCAGTTTGAAAAAAGAACGCGAAGAATTTTTTACCAAAACGGAAATTTCCAAATTTGTTTCTTTATTAAAATGTAAGTTATTTAAAAACTATTTATGATGTTTACGCTTGATTTTAGAGACCAAGGAGTTGAGATGGGAAGATGATGATTCGTCAGAGTCAGCCTTACGCTTGTTTTGTTTTTTGAACTTCTTAGAACCTTCTTTCAGCAAGTTTTCCATCACAGTGGTCTTCTTATATTCCGTGTTAGTTGGATCAATAGCAAATGTATGGTCTTCGAAGATTTCATTGAAACGGTCATCACCTTCAGCGATCTTGATATCAGTATCAACAACAATATCTTTGCCATTCTTAGCTTTCTTATTCTTCTTGTTTTTTTGCTTTTCAGCTTTGATAACATCTTTCAAGTTGAAGTGAGCGTCCTCTTTATCGTTTTCATCCATCATGAGCAACTCTAATTCAGCTTTAGACTTCTTATCAGTTTCGTCATCTTCAGCATGCTTCTTACCTTTCTTTTTATGTTTTTGTTCTCTAGCAGCTTGCTTTTCTTCGCGCTTAGCAGCTTCTTGTTCTTTCTTCAATTGCTTTAATCTTTCCTTTCTCTTCTTACGTCTTTCCTTTTCTTTTTGTTGGTAAGAAGTAATGGTAGATTCTTCTTTCTCCTCAATTTCTTCATTATCCTTCTTTGCTGAATCATCTAAACCTGGAGTGAACGTTATTTCCATGTCAACATCATCGTCATCATCTTTACCATTGAAAATATCCACTTCACCAATCTTGGAACTGCTAGATGCAAGATTCCTGTATTTATTTTTCAAGTCTTCTTCAACTTCACTATCATCAGAATCTGACGCTAAGTAAGCTTTGAAATCCATATCTTCAATTTCCTTTTGTGAGAATGATTTTGTGGCAAGCTGTGTTCTCTCAGCTGGTGTTTCATCCCAAGTCAGTTTGACTTTGGAGTGTTGTAATGCATCTGTGGTAAACTCGCTTGGTTTATAATTAGATGGAACTTTAGTACATTGATCTCTTGGTTCATCTTCAAAATCCATATCTTCTGGGACATATCTGAGATCGAATAAATTGGCTGTCGATTCATATTCTGTACCATCACAATTTTCATAAATGTTCTTGGCAGTTGAAACGGAATCACATATCACAATTGCATAGTAGTATCTTAATCTTTGTAATTGATACTTTCTTAAGCTTTTAGAGTTGTAATCAACACCATCATCTTCTTCGTATAATTTTTTAGCAGCAGTGGCAATATCAATTTCTTCGTCTGATTCTTCTTCATCAGAGGATTCCTCAGTCTTTTTCTTTTTGAATAATTCAGCTGGTGGGCCTTCAACTTCTTCTCTTTGCATTCTTTCTTTACCAAACTCGGATGGGAAGATAGAGACATTCAGAATCTTACCACCTTTAGGAACAAAACTTTGGAAAGTAGCCATAAGATCAGTGGATGTTATATGATCCCAATCCATATTGACAGCGGCTAATTTACTTGTAGGATCACTTTCAACTGGCTTTTCAGTATCAACTTCCAAATCAGAATCTTCTTCAAGTAACTCTTCGTCAGATGATTCATCATCGGAGGACGAATCGGAGGAGTCTTCAACATCTTCCATACCAATACCTCTGGCAAGATTGTATGCCTTGAGTGCTTCTTCATCTTCAATTTCTTCACTATCAGATTCGTCTTCTTCGCTTTCACTTCCATTCTTTGATTCTTCTTCAACATTTTCACTTTCTTCTTCGTCGTCTTTCTCAAAATACTTGTCAAAAGTCTTTGAACTCTCATTCTGGGTGATTTTTCTTCCGTATCTATCAACTTTAGCCGTTGACTTTTCAATTCCTAAGTCAGCTTTGGAGAAACGATCATCAACCTTAACTCTCAAATCTTTCTTCTTTGGTGCTTTGAATCTAGGATCACTGTAAACTTGTGCAAATCTGGCATCAGTGGTGACTGGCACAGTACCTGATTTCTTATTTCCCTTGGCCATGCTCTTTATACTGCTTGTAATACAGGAAACTATCTCTTCTCTTAGCTCTTCTCTCTCACATAAAAATATTTCAAACAAAAAAAAAAAAATTTCATGCAAAAGAAAAACTTTTCTATTGGGGCTAATCGTACTGCGAAAGCCCTAATAGAGCACAGTATGGGGATTTAGTTAAACAGATACTTAATCTTGATATCTTAGATAAAAGCTATTTTAGTTTACTGTTCTTGAGTTAGTTAAACATCTTCTTTCTTCTTTCAGTTCATAAAGACAGTCTATATCATGGGCCAAACTATTAGTAATGCATTGAATGGAGAGTTGGCTGGGCCATCTGTTGAGCCTGGAATGAAGAATGTTCGTATGAGCAGGAAACAACTTGAGAGCCAATTTATCAAAGAAGCAACATCATCTTTCAAACCAATTGGCCTATACAGTTTGAAAACTAAGTTGAAATTAGAGGAGCTATCCAAAGAAGCACGTATCACTAAGCAAGAACTTATTGCTCTCTTGGGATTGCCAGCTAATCTACCTTCCAATGATATAATCTTCAGGATGATTAAGTTTTTATCATACTTTCCGAATTTCAAACAGTACACAAAGGCAGAAGAAAGTGATAACTTCATCACTCTAGCTGGATTATTCAAAGTGATGCTGATACTGGATACAGACAAGTTTGAGTCATTGTTCACCAATCATTATCAGATATACTTAATGCTTATCTTTTTATCAATTTCATTTGTGCCCTCTGAACACGAAGAAAAATGTGTGGAGAAGGAGAATGTGAAAGGGGAGTACGTATATCAAGATTACAATCCATTGCAGGAAGTTGATGTTGTCTTGAAAGATGAAAAAATTCAGTGGGCTTTAACTCCGATAGTGCAATCATTTGATGAGATCGAATTACCAAATCACTTGCTAAAGGCTTCTGATCTTAGTAGCCTGCTAACCTTTATGTTCACTGTGGGTGATATATCGATAGGTGATAACTACAGTACAGGGTTCTCAACTTATAAAGATAGATTTGAGCAATGGGATAAATATAGCAAAGCTGCAATGCATCTGATAAGGTCTTTCGATAGTACTATAACGACAACTAATTACTCTAATTATAAGTTTACTTTCCAACAATTCGAGTTTGCAATTGCAGCACCTAAAAGTACTATGCCATTTTTGCTGATACCATTATCTTATCTGCTGCAAAGTTTATTATTCAATAATACCCCAGTTCATACTAAGAGATTAAGCACTACTGAGGAAGAGCCTCAACAAGTGAAGACGAACGAATTCAAAGAGTCTAGATTGTTGACAAAACCTTTACTCTCACAACTATCAACATTCTTACCGCCAGAACTTGTCTTTAGCAGACTTCGAAAGTTATATACTGGAGCTGAGGCTGGTTTTTCAATGAGATCTTTAGAAGGTAAAGTTTTTAAATGGAACGCTCCTACGATTTTATTAGTGGCAGGAAAGAGGATTAATGAAAGCAATAATAAAAGGTATGAAGCATTCAAAGTCACTTTCCCTAGATTTCATTCGAGTCCTGATGTTGACTCTTCTTTCTTTCAAAGTAAAAATGATGATGCCAATTCAATAATTTTTGGTGTATATTTGAAACAACCATGGAAAATATCCAATGGTGAATGCTTTGGTGACCTCAATAGTGAAATTTTTCAACTGTCCCCACGTCAGATAAGATTCCCCACATCATCTTCACCAAGTCAAAGAAACTATGGTTATTTCAGTACCATTGGTGGCGGTATAGGATTTGGCTCTCCACCACCAAGAGTAAAATCAAACAAAGATAAAGTTTATTCACCTGGTGTAGTATCTCTCACTATTGAACCAAATATGGAATATGCTGTATTCAGGCACTTGGGTATAGGTGGAACCTATCAACCTGGTAGTATTTTCAAAAATGATAGGATTCCCGAATATGAAGATAGATTTCAAATAACAGATTTAGAAGTATGGGGTTGTGGTACTGAAAAGGAATTAGCTGAACAGCAAAAAAGATGGGAATGGGAACATAAAGAGGCCATGGCTAGGCAACAACTTAATGTCAAAGACGGTAGAGCTTTACTTGAGATGGCTGGTATCATAGGTAGCGGTAATGCAAGTGGTGGTAGTGTTTAATCGCATTTATATATAAGTATATTCTATACCAAGTTTAACGTTCAATAAAATTATTTATTTAATCTATATAATATATGCATGATCTATTTCTTGTTACCTTTATGAGCTTTTCCAACAAGCTTCTTCTTAACGTGCTTCTTCATTTTTGTTTTCCTCTTTTCTTTGGCAGCTTCTTTAGCGGCTTGTTTTCTTTCCTTCTTGTCATCTTTATCTTCAAATTTCTTTCCTTTAGGTTTATCATCTCTATCGACCCATTCTTTTTCTGGTTTGTCGTCCTCATTTTCACTTTCATCCGAGCCATCTTCCTCCTCTGAGCTTTCCTCACCTGACTCAGAGCCAGTAGCAGCGTCCTTCTCACCAATAAGATCTGTCAAAGTGTCAATATGACCATCAGTAAACTTTTGAAAATCTCGTTCTTCAAGATGATTAAGAGAAGAAACCAAATGAAGACTTCTAAACACTTCATCTTCTTGTCTTAATTCCTCATCATCTTCACCCATAAGTGGTAATTCATGTAAGTATTCTTCTAGAACGTCAAAATTCTCTTCTTCTACTACTTCTGGTTCTTCTGTTTTATTTTTGTTCACAGCCTTGAGTATATCAGACCATGGATCTATTATGAATTTGAAGATATATCTTTCTGGGTATACATTGATTTTCTTGATTCTTGAGAAGAAGTCATTGACATTTTTGATATCCATTCTAAGGAAATCAAGACTCATTTGGTGTTCTGGTTCAACAGATTGAGAGACATCAAATATATAGAGCTCACCATTATGAACAATAGAATTGTATTCACTCAAATCAGCATGCACTAAATGACATTTTTGGTATAGCATTCTCATGTAAACTAACATTTTGTGATAAAATACAACCACTTCATCAATATCTCTGAACTCATAATCACGTAATTTTGGTGAAGGCCATCCATCACCTTTACTTAAGAATTCCATCACTAACACATGAGATTTTAAATCAATAGGTTCAGGACTAGGTATACCACTTTGGTTTAATCTTTTTAAGTTTCTAAATTCTTTCTCTGCCCATACTTTTACCATCTTACGTGGATTTGACTGATTCTTTGTATTTCTGAAACGGAATTCTCCATCAACATATCTTTCCCTATCTTTGAATACTAAGATGGATGTCTTATAAATCTTCACTGCAAACTCTCTTCCAGTTTCTTCATTTACTGCATGGTAAACATTTGCTTCTTTACCTGTACTTATACAACCATTAATCTTCGTAATGGTTCCATTTTTGAACAATTTCATTAAGAACCCAATGGTTCTAGGATCTAGCACTTGTTCGACTGTAGCTCTTTCTGCCTTATCTCTGGTTATTCTCTTCTTAGCAAACAGATATTGGTCTAGATTGATCTTTGTAGAGTACTTGTCCATTAAGTCTGTTTTTTCTTTTAAAATTTGTGTACTCTTAGCATTGGCGCTGGCAACACCTGACCCACCTACGGTGCCACCTCTGCTTGCTGCAGAACTCTTACTTCCTAATTCTTCATCATCACTACTGTCTGTGTAGTCTGAGTAGTCTGAGTATTGGTTTTCTACCAGATCAAGAGAATCAACTTTCTCTTCTAAATCTTTGATCTCGTCTGACATACTGACTTGTTCCACTATGCTTCTTTCTACAGAACAGACACTCTTCTCTGCTCTTTTAAAAATTTATCTAAAAAAATTTCAAACAAAAAAAAAAAAAAAATATGTCTCTGCCAGAAAAACTTTAAGTTGAAGATTCTCAAAGAGAAAACAATCAAACTAAAATTAGCGTTAGGCAAAACTTTCACCGATCATTTTGCTCTGTTGAGGACATACTAATATCGTTAACTGAAGACAGTGCTTATCAGGATGGGGTTACTTCAGCATGTGCTACCAAGTGTAAGTCTCTTTTCAGCGACAAGCAAACAGAACCTCTGTAGATCATTACTAACATCAGAACGTAAACACAGAAATTTTTAGGTATATTACCGTTATACACTGGTGTCGAGCTAACATTAATATATGGGATAATAAACAAAATGAGTGGTGTATATGGACTACTATCGGTGTTCACTGGGCATCCTATGAACTTCTTCCAGTGGCTATTCTACTTGTCTTCATTTGTATTTCTAATTGCATATGCTGCCGGATTCAGAACCGTAAGGAACCCAAATATTAACCAACTTTCGTTGGTCACACTGATGTATCTTCTTGATACCATCGTTGGATTACTATTTACCTTATATTTCATATGGTTTTGGTTTGCTGAACAAAGTTTAGAAACCAAGGGAAGTACCGCCGGATCAACATCAGGGACTGCCGCAGGGAGTAATGCCGCTGCCGTGAAGGGTACTATTGAGAGTGAAAACACAGGAGCCAGTTACAAGAAAACTACAGCTGGTTTAGCTAAGATCTCATACGGAGATGTGGTTGTTAAGGCTCGTGAATTTATCGAATCACCAGTCGGTGGTGAGCTCATGAGAAGAGGTGTAGAATTAGCCTCTCAATCAGCAACCGAATCTTACGAATTATTTTGGATTGTCATACTGACCATGTTTACCACCATAATCAGAATATACTTCACATTGATAATGCTTTCATTCTTCAGAGAGTTAGTTTTAATTTCAAAATTTGACAGCAGATACCGTGTGAACACATCTATCACTGCTACTAACTCTGTCACTGCTTTCATCTCAATCTTGGAAATCAAGGCATACAACTTCCTTACTAGCCTCTACTGATCCATACATACCTGGCACATCTATATAGAATAGACTACACATAAATTTTAATAATATAATATGATACTTAATATGAGCATGTTCTCGTAGTGTAATTTCCAAGGTGAAAATGATGATATTCAATTTCGCTCATAAATCAGATAAGACTCAACTGAGATGATTATCTTCGTGACATTAAGCAGGTAGCAAACGGCAAACAATGTCTAGAGTTTCAGGATTTTCCAAACTCTTTGGCGGCAAATCATTGTCGAAATGTATGTTATACTAATTGATTCTTTTATTCTCTAGAGATGATTCAAAATTGTTACTAACTACTTCCCCAGACCTTTTTCCTGAAGTTCCAACTTCTATGAAGGTTCTTGATTTCACCAATCCAGACACTTTCTCCAAAATCATGACTACTACAGATGCATCATTAGGAGGTTTCTCTACTGGATTTGTTGAGCCCTACCACGATAAATCAATTGGAAATAAATTAGTTGCTCGTTTCCATGGGAATTTGAATTTAAATTTACCAGAGTTCAACGATAAAGTTAAGAGATCTGGGTGGTCGATGTGGAAGACTAGAGATAAGATAAAAAATGGCTCATTCAAGTTATTTTACATCAGTGAAAGATTTGCAAATTTCTGGTGGGATTTCAATCCATATCAGACACTGGCACTGAGAGTCAAAACAACAACGCCCCACCGTAGATTTTTTGTAAATATTCAAAGTGATACAATGTCACGTATAGATCTATATCAGCACCGTTTATTTCTAGAAGATGTTGGAGATAAGTGGCAGACTGTTATGATTCCACTGGATGACTTTGTACTAACTAATCACGGAAGATTAGTAAAACAATTTCAAAGTGAGATGGAGAAGGATAGAATAAAAAGTATTGGGATAAGTATCCAAGATCGTACATATGGTAAATACGACTTATTTATTGAAAGTATCGACGTTATTGCCGGTATTGATTATTTATTAAAGATAGATGAATCAAGAAATGAGAATCTGATGATTGATAAAGGAAAATCAGACAAACTCTTAGAATGATTTCGAATCTATCTTATATTATTTATTTAGAAACCGAATGTAGTTAATATATTTATTATATTGTCAAATTTATAAAGAAGAATACATATAACGAAGTGAAGTTGTGGAAACATATACTAAAATCTTATAGTAAACAAATAAAAAAGTAGTAAGTCATTAATTGATTTTTGTCTTTTTAACTGATTCATCAGCGTTCACAACACTACTGGACTCTCTCTTATGATTGAGCAAAGAGTAGACCGAAGCAGAAGGGCCTGAAGATGTAGGAGCAGTAGCTGGAGCACTAGTATTACTGGTATCAACAGAGTTATCAACTTTGTAATTTTCCTCATATACAGATGAGCGACCATTTAGATCATTTGGTGCTGCTCTCACACTAACAGCACTATTTGAACTCGAAGATGAGGAGCTTGAAGCAAATCCACTATTTAGTACATTATTTGCTAGTAAACTACTTGTTGAATTTTGTCTTTGTTGTTGATTCAAGTAAACGTTAATTGGTGAAGTAGTGGGAGGAGGACCCGAAGCATGTGGAGAAAAATACTGAGAAGCAACTGGTTTCAAATTCGGTTTTTGTACATGCTTGTGTGTAGATGATGGTGATCCTGGTACTGGTGTTTGTTGCTGTAGTTCTTGTTTATTGTCATTCATCAAATTATGTATAGAAGATACTGGTTGTTGTTGTTGTTGTCTTGGATCATCTATTTGTGGTATACTACGAGGAAGGTTACTCATTGAGTAAGGACTGGTACCTGTAGAAGTTTGTGATAACTGTCTTTTACGAGACTCTGCTAATATATTTGACGATGAATTGGAACTTGGTAAAGCATTATTAGCTGGATCTGTGCCATTACTTCCAACTTGTGGAGGGGGTGGAGGATGAATATTTGATACTTGGACACCACCTTGAGAGTAAGAACCTGGTCTACGACCTGGAATAGCAGCTGCACCACCTGCTGGGGGTAAATGAAAATTCAAAGATGTAGCAGTTGAAGATCTAGACTTTGCAGAATCAACAGTCATTATGGATTGATTTGATAACTGAGAAGACGGTGGAGGATGAAGTGAATTAGTAGTAGCGGCAAAACTTGGACTCATTGGAGCAGTACCATATTTTGATGGTGGATCACGTACTTGAGTTGGAGATTGTGGGAACGGCAAAATTGATGAATTTGAAGCTTGATGATGTAAGCCTGCATGTAATGTAGATGGAGGAGGAGAATTTGCAATCACACTTTGAGGTGGAGGAGGCAATGGACCACTCTGAGATGAGGCATAAGGAGGGTAGCCTGGTTGGTGTGGTTGTTGACCTTGTTCTGGAAGAGATGGTGGATGTGGTGGATGTTGCCCCATTGACGAATTTCTTGGACCAGATTGAAAATGTTGGAAAACAGGTGGAGTTGCATGACGTTCATCGTGAATTAGCTGTGATTGTTGTTGAGGGTGAGGGGGTGGTGGAACTGGTACAGAAGGTTGAGTTGATGAAAGTGGTTGTGGAATTGGTTGTAATGGATCAAATACAGACATATGACGGGAATTATTTGAAGAGATACTAGATCTCACATCTTTATGCATCAAAGGAGAAGGCTCTGTTTGATAGGATAATGAAAAGTGACTTTGTGAATGATGTGGTACATATTGTTGAGGCGGCTGTTGAGCTTGAATTGATTGTGGTTGAGATGGTGGTTGAGGATGATGGATTTGATGATTAGCTTGATCTGGATAAGTATGATATGTAGAAGATTGAGAATTTTGTCTGAATGGATTTGAAGTTGTAAATAGTATTGAGTCTTGATAATAACCTTTCTGTTTCACTGAAGAGACTGGTTGTATTTGTTTGATAGCCATATCTTTTGAAGCTGTTCTTTGTAAAATATTTGATCTTAATCTAACTAATTCTTGATAAATATTTTGTTTGTTTGCATCAGTTGTAGATGTTATATCTTTAATAAAATCTAATATTGAAACACAATCATAAGCCATATTTTTCTGTTCTTCACAAGCGATATTAAACTTATATGATAACGTATCATAATCTCTTTTCAAATCGGTATAATGTTGAACTAATTCCAAATACTTCTGATCAGGAAAATTAGTACTTGGTATAGGCTGTGGAGTGGAAGCACGAATATTTGATGGACCAGAAAAGGATCCACTATTCTGATTAGGTGGAGAAATTACAGTATGTTGTTGTACGTCACTTGGGAATTGATTATGTGGTTTTGGAGAATGAATAGGTTGATGTTGCTGTTGCATTATTCTTGCTTTCAACTCTGGATCCTGTTGTGATTGTTCTAAATCATGATCAGAAGGACTCATTGGTGCATATACATAAGGAGTATAAGACTGAACTTCATTGTTATATTCATTGTTGTTATATTCATTTAAGGAAGATGAAGAATTTGGATGATGATTCAAAGAGTGGCTTATTAATAGATTTGAAGATGTTTTCAGATTATGTACTTCCTTTTGAGTTGCGGAATTTCTGAAAGACCTACGTTTGATTGAATTAAGAGATTCAAAATTACCATGTTTGAAAAAACCAGAAGAATGACGGAACTCCCATATTGAATTTGAACTAGTTGAAGACTTTCTTGAAGTTGAAGGAGACTGATTATTTGGATTCGGAGTTGATGGAGTTGAAGTAGTTGCTGTAACTCCTGTTGATGTTGTCGATGTTGGGATCTGGTTAAAAGAGTCGTTAACTTTATTAAAACCATACATGTTCAACTGTCTTATGAAAGAAGCTATATTTGCATGCTTGAAATAAGTACTTAACACTTTTGAGAACTCTTCATTTGGAACAACAAAAAATGAAGACTGATTATCATGCCACCATATTAAAGTGTTTATACTTTCATCTTCTAACATATTGTATAATTTATGTATGAATGAAGTACTAGTATTAGGGGCAGTTGCAATTTTCTTATCATTTGAATTATTAGCATTGGAAGTGCTTTCCTTTTCATTTTTGACAGTTACATTATCATCATTTTCATAATTATCCATGTCATGTTGATGATTGTTGTCATCTTCAGCAATTTCTTCGTTTTCAACTCTATTTAAAGATTCTTCTTCCTCCTCCGCTTCATCTTGCAATTTATCATTATCAGTACCAGCAGTTGGCATTTTTTGTCTCTATGTTTATTTATTCTGAGTAGCTATGTCAACTTCAGTAAGTATGAATATGAGTTGTTATTGATAAATGAGTGTGAGAGTGCTAAGATTAATTCGGTTAGTCAAGTGAGTGAAGGACAGATAATATGTAAAGTATTGGCCAATGTTGGTTGATTGAATATATCAAATTTGAAATTCAAAGTATTCAATTTTGAAAAAAGTAAATAATCTTTATGACAATACGTTATCACCCTTATCTCTTGATAGATATATTATAAATGATATTAATTAAATAAATTCATATAAATAATACTCTTTATCTGTTTAAATTCATATTACTCCAACCCCAAAAATTGAAATTAATTTTTGTCCTGAAGAAAAAAAAAATATAGAAATCTAAATTAGAAAACGATTGATTTTTTTTCTCTTAAGACTTGATATATTTGGTGATTATAGTGGTTGTTGGTGGTATTATAGGAAGATAATAGAGTATTAGGGTATAGAGGAAGTACTAGGAGTGTTTAAGACCAAAGAAAAGAGAGTTAAAGTAAATTAAATCAGATCAAAAGAGTAAACCGACGTGAAACAGACGCCTTAGTTTGATATCAAGATTAGATTTTAGCTCTATATAAAACTGTAACTGTGTTACCGATTTGCTCTATATACTTAGACGTATTACATATCCGAAGACACTGAGCAATATATGTTTATGTGCACGGTGAAGTAATTACACCTCATGTCTAATAAAATTGACAAGTGTATATATGTTTTTGTATAAACTACAGTCAATATATAGGCAACTTGAACTAGTTCAGTCTTCCCGGGTTCGAAAGATTGGTATTTGTACTTATAAGTAACTCAACTTCAAATTAGAGAATTCACATTGTCTGCTATATACATAAAATTGTAATACGAATTGATAATAATGCTACACTGATAGTAATTATATTAGTTGATTAATGTTAATTGGTTAAATATGCAAACTGAGGTAAATGAGTAGTGTGAGTTATTCTATAAGCCTTATATAAATTAATTTAGTGTGAATACGTTCAATTGTATATGAAATGTAATTGGGTAGTGCATGTGGGCTGTAATCCTTATACCTATGTGGCTCAAAAGTGAGCTGTAAATTGTATATTATGTCCTCCAATATCAAAGACATAACATTGTTCAAGACAATATCTGGTGTATATGGGGATCATTTTCAATTGTTTGTAGTAAATGTTTATGGCCCAATAATTACTTCAGAGCTATAGTTGTCATAGGTTTGAGGAGAGTATGCACATCGTACAAGACACAGACAGAGACAGACTAAGACTAATACACCGACAGAGAATACCTATAAAAAGGTATAAGTAATACAGCTTCAGTTTGATTAAATTAAACTCCTCTTAGTCTTCCTAACTGACCTGTTTCTTACTTCGTGGCCGACGGAAACCGAACTCGAGAAAATGAGGCAGAGCTAGGAATAAAGGAAAGTAGAGAGTATGGGGGAGAGAGGAGCCTGCACTGTACGGTGGTGTATGACATAGATAGATATATATACATATATAAAGGTAGCTTATCAATCTCTCTCTAGTGATCTATCTATCTATCTATACGAATTATCCTCTGAGAAACTTTTTTAGCAATCTCTTTTAGGAAACTCGTTTAAGAAATTTCAGAAGAGAGTGAGTATTTTCATAATTTTAGGTACTTATGGACCAGAGTTATAGGTTGTTCTGGTGATTTGGACTAATGTGATATCAACTATCTCTACCAAGACTGTGTACTATCACTGTATAACTAGAATATACTAGCTACTAGTTGTTATCTGTCTCAAGAGCAATTTCCCATAGTTAAGAATTCTCGTAGTGTGGAAATCAACATTTTTCGTTTGTTTACTTTTATTTTATTTCAATTGAAGAATCTCTCTTCACCACTAATCTCTTTCTCTTTGCTGGTATCAATCATGGCTTCAACTAAGAATGCTTCATTGAAGTACAAAAGAGTGGTCAAGTCAAAGGCTAACTTAGCTTTGAAAAATAATTCAACTGATTTATTACTGTATTTGAATTACTTGAGATACTTAAACGCTCTATTAAAGAAATCAAATAGTCTAAGATTAAAAGATTCGAGTAGTGAAATACTTGACACTCATTTATACGAATCAAATTTAGAATTACTAAAAAGGTTTAGGGGATAATTGGTTAAAATTAATGTTAATGAAAGTGGTTTCATTATTATATACAGGTATATACTTATTCATAATAAAATTGTGAAGTTTGTGGTTTTTTCAAATCTTGAATGTTATTAATAGCTCCATCAGGATCCATCTTATATTGTACAAATAATCCTTGTAATTGTGCTGTACTGATATAATCTAATTCCAGTTCTTTAAATTTTTGGAAGAAAATTTCACATTTATCTTCTTCATTATGGTAAAATCTAAGGAACATCTTCTTTATTTGCCAATCTGTAGCATTATCGATCAATACTTTGTAATCAATTCTTCCTGGTCTTAATAATGCTGGATCCAGTTTTTCTGGATGGTTAGTAGTCATAAAAGTAATTACCTCTTCGGCGCTTGTTACACCATCTAATGCATTTAATAATCCACTAAATGTAACTCCTGCAACATATCCTTGATCATTGCTCTGTTCACGTTTATTAAAAGCTGCATCGATATCTTCTAACAACAAAATAGTCCTCTCGGGTATATTATTCATCAAATAAGCTAATCTATCATCAGTTAAATGTGGTTCACTTATATTCATGATTGCAATATTATAATCTAATTCACCAGCTAGCGCTTGAATAAAAGAAGTTTTACCACTTCCTGGAGGTCCATATAACAAATAACCACGTCTATATGGTATACCCCTATCAAAATACCAGTTACCAGACTTCAAGAATTCTTTGACATCGTTCAATATTCCCTCGGCTATTCCTTTATCCAATATAACACTTTCAAAAAATCTCTTCTTTCTAGGTTGTCCAAATGGTCTCCATTCTTGTCCCCATGATTTATACAACACGGTTTTACCTTCAGCCAATTTCATTGCTAATGTTCTAGCTTCATCCAAAATGCTAGCTAATAAATGTGTATCCTTATATAAAGTGGTGACAGTAACTGTTTCCATTGGTTGTCCAGCATCGTGTATTCTTTCAGATCTTTCTCGTTTAACATAAAACCATGCATTCTTGTACCTAAGCCAATGGTTACCTGGACCTGGAACAAATGAAAATCCGGTACTGACCGAGCCATTGTTATGTTGAATGTACTGTGTTTGGACACTAAGTTGTCTAGATGATCTATGCTTGTATTGAGACATCCAATGCAAGAACCATGAATAAGACTTATCGTTGTTTCTGATTTCTAAATCGACTAATAATCTACGATACGCTAACGCTGCCAACGATGCAACAGCTTTACGGCCCACAGCAAGACCTCCTCCGAGAACCATTAATCCTCCACCTGCGGCGAAATATGGATTCCCATTGACTATCTTGTTCAACAACGATTCTTCTTTCACTTCTGTGTTAGGAAAATTGTTAAAATTTTGTAATGCTACTTCACTAGTGCTGGGAAACTCTATCTCCGCGGGCACTGCTACTGATGGAGCCCCTTCGCTCTCTTTCTTTCCAAACAGAGCCATCCTTGTCTGTTTATAAAATAACCAACTATTTTCTTCTTCTCTTCATCACTGCTAAAGAATCAATTTTTAAAGCTCGCCAAAAATTCTGTAGGAAACGACCCGTCGATGGCTTTGCAATTTTAAAATCTGCCAGAGACTCAATTTGAACAAGACCAAACGGACTGGGGCAAATTGGTCTTTATAATCAGTCACAGATCAATCGTTAGATTACTGGAATAGCCAGGGTGTCATTGAGTTAGCTGATAGACTTAATTCAAGATAATTGTTTCACTTTCAAACAAATCAACAACACAGATAAAAGCCCGCTAACAGTCTAACGTCACACAATGGAGAATGATCCACATTTACCTCCATCATATTCTATATCAAATATGACTAATGAAAATAGCAATCCATTTGAAGACGGGATTAAATTGAGTACGGAAGAGCTAGATGACTCGTCCATTACCAATGGTCCATCCAGTGAGCATCAAGAGTTTCATACAGAAAGAATAAGTGAACCTCCACAATATGATATTGAAAATCAAGATAATGTAGAATCTCCACCTTTGTTGCCCACTAGACATTACAGTTTCCACAATCGTGCAGTTTTTAAGACATCTGATAGAATACTTGATGATTTACGAAACGATCCTTTCTTCTTGTTATCACCAATTAACTATACAACTGAAGAAGATTCAGCAATGTTTGGTAGTGATCCATATTTGAATATTGGACCTCCAAAGGTTGGTGAAGGTATACTGAAAAGTGAAACTATTGATTACGCTGAAAGATTAGTTGGATTCATCAATAATTCAATAAATAGATATCAGATACTGTTACTCAATTATGCTCCAGAATACATGAATTATGAAAAGATGAAAATATTAGATAATGATAAGCAATTATGGTTGTTCAAAGGTATTATCGTACCTACCAATACTACTAATACAAGAATGCCATTAGAGCCTCTCTTTCATGTGAATATAAAGATCAAATGTGATATGAATCAATCGAAACAAAAACATCAATTCTATCTCTTTGAAGATTTCGAATTGTTCAAAGAAGATTACGATGATTTGATAATAGATGTTGATTCAATCTTTCATAAAGTTAGTTTACCCACAGACAATGAGGAGGAGCAACTGAAAAATAGAATAATAAGAGGATCAATTCCAAAGATTGTTGATTCTGCTAATTTCATATGTAATACTACTGGTACTATTCTTAGATTAGAAGTTATGGAACCAGTATTTGATAAAACTGATTTGAATGATTTTGAACCTGAAGAAATCGAATTGAGATATACTTCATATATTTCACAAATAACAAATCCAGAGGTGTTAGAAAGTATAACACAAAGATATAAAGTACCTAAAATAGGTGATTGTTTATATACATTATACAAAGTATTAAAAGGTCCATTGGAATACATTGACATTGATGAAAAAAGAACCTTGAAACCTTCAGGATTAACAGAACTCAATCTAAATATAAATCTTGAGTTATTAACTAAGAAACTGTTCTTTGTGAAGACAAATCCAGAAGAGCTGGAACCGCCATTATTGAAAGAATTAGGAGAATATCAATTCTTAGGAACTGAATATTTTTGGAGAGCAATACTGGAAGTTGTTTACTTAGGAAATAAAATATTTGGTGGTGGTAATAGAGATTTCTTTGCAAATAAGATTGATTTCACGTCTAAATTAGAAGATGTTTGGAATGTGCTAAATGAATATTCATTAACTTCACAAATTGAAAGTTGGGATAATTGGAGTGAAAGAAAATTTTATAGAAGCCAATTTTTAACATTATCAATAACCCCATATTATCATGAATCTGATATAATAAACTGTTATGAGAATTTAATCAAATTGAATGAAGATTACATTCCTGAATATTTTGATGCTTTAAAGTTAGTTGCTACTACTATTCATTCTTCAAATCTACAAGTCTATGTTAGTAGATTAATCTCACAGGGGGTTCTTGGCTTTACTGAACTAAAGCAATGCTATAACATGTTTCATATCAATATCACTGATCCTGTCATTGCAGAATCTTTGACTGATGATACTCTCATAATCGCTTATCAAAATGAATTAGCTTTATCAAGTTCCAAATTAGAACGTCAAAGATTACGTGAATCTCTTGTTAAATTGGCTAAATATAGGGATAGTCCAGCAATTCAAAGTTTTCTCGATGTTGAACCATTTTTTGATGTTGATGATGCTTACAAATTCTTGGAAGTTGATCCTTCCGTTGATGATGATATTTTAGTTACTGCTTATCAGTTGAAAGCCGAAGATTCTGTATATTATAATCCTTCATTTGCTCGTGCTTTAATGACCGTTGCTTTAGTGAGGAAGTCGATGCTTCTATTGAACTTTATTGAGTCAAATTTACCTATATTTACTAAATCCTCTAAGATACAAACATTATCTGATGCCTACTCCAAAATTGGTTGTGATTCATATGCTGATGATTATCAAATTATTCGTATTTTCCAAGAGCGTGTTAACAAAGACTTGAATGTTAACTTTGCTGAATTATGGAAATCATTACAAGTTATTGGTACTGGTAGAAAATCTAAACTTATTGAGGGGTTTTTAAGCACCGGATATGTGGATTCTGGATTATTGTCTGCTGGCAGTACTCCAGCTGGTTTGAATAATATTGGTAATACATGTTATTTGAACTCATTGCTTCAATACTATTTTGTTATTGAGCCTTTACGCTCATCAATTTTGAATTTCGATGGCACCTTAATTGATTCTGAAGTTTTCGAAAAATCTGAACTATACTTGAAAAGACGTGTTGGTGGTAGAACTGTTGGTTATAAGGAAACGGAAAGATCTTATCAATTTGTTTATCAATTAAGAGACTTATATGATAAAATGATACATTTAAATAAAAGATGTGTTGAACCTACTCGTGAACTAGCTTACCTTGCATTTGCTCCAAGTACTGATCCTGTTGAGTTCGAATGTGACGATGGGGAAGATGAATCTGTAGTTGAAAGTGAATTACCTGGGTATACAGTTATTGAAGCTGAAGACGAGGATAAAATGGAAATGTCACCACCACCACCAGAAAATCTTATTGATCTTTCAAGTAGTGGTGAAGATTTTCAAATGCATGACAATTCATCTGTTATTGATCTTACTAATGAAGATAATGGAACTGCTACTTCTAGTAGTGGGAACGGTATATCTACTCCAGACATTGAGCAACCAAAGGAAGAACCAGTTGCCAATAAGAAAAAGGCAAGAACTGCAAAGATTAGTCATGATCAAATTGAAAATGCCTTAGAATTAGGAAGACAACAAGATGTCACTGAATGTATTGAGAATGTTTTATTTCAGATTGAAAGTGCCATTGAACCTGAAGTGTTGGACGATGATAACAATGAACAGATTGATTTAATCAAACAACTATTCTATGGTAAGACTAGACAAAGATTAACTCCTGTCGATAAAGATACTAAAGAGGAAATTGATACTGATAAGTCACGTTCCAAAATTGAAAGATTTTTGAACTTGATTGTTAATATTGGAGATCATCCAAAGGATATTTATGATGCTTTAGATACTTATTTTACTGAAGATTTGTTACAACTAGATGATGGTGAAGTCAAGAGATCTTTGACTATTACTGAATTACCTAAGATTTTACAAATTCAAATACAAAGAGTCCAATTTGATAGAGAACGCGGTATTCCATTCAAGTCTATAGAACCATTGCCATTTAAAGAGAAGCTGTATATGGATAGATATATGGAAACTGATGATGAAGTTTTGATTGAAAAGCGTAAAGAAGTCTTTCATTGGAAACATAAAATTGCTAATCTAAAATCTCGCAAGGAGGCCATTAATAAACGTAATGAGCATGGTATGACTTTGAGTGAATCATTGAAATCAACAAGAGATTTTCTCAGAGCTGACATCTTAATGGAGATAGGAGTATTGGTTGACACCAATACTTTGGAAGTTATTGAAGAACAAATCAAAAATATTGATAATGAATTAAAAGAGATTGATTCTGAAATTTTGGAATTAGAAACAAAGATAACTACACAATTTGATAGTTTTAAGAAAATTGGTTATTCTATCTTTGCCATCTTCATTCACCGTGGACAAGCAAGTTATGGTCATTATTGGATTTATATAAAAGATCCAAAGAGAGATATTTACAGGAAGTATAATGATGAAATTGTGAGTGAAGTTTCATTTGAAGAGGTTTTGAATTTCAAAGAGAATAATACTGCTACCCCATACTACCTTGTATTTGTAAGAGAAGACTTAGAACACTATGTTGATCCACTCAAGAGAGATATCAAAGAGGTTAATTAAGTAGTAGTTGTTTAGACTATGTAGATTTAATATAAATTTAAACACTTCAAACCAAAAAATGGAGCGATTCAAAACGGATACTTTTCCCGACATGAACAAAGTTAACAACTTTAATTGAGCATTTCTTTCTTTTACAACGAAGGTAGCTATACACGTATGAACAGTTTGAAGCAGTTGGCAAAGAATACAAGCAAAATGAGTATGGAATGGTTAGTTATCGTTTACGATTTACCTAATGTTGTACGTACCAACATTTTTTTGCATCGCTGATCAGTATATTCAGCTAGAGAGCATAATTGATCAATGGATTTCGATATAAATTCAAATTAACACTGAAAATACTAACATGTTCGACCTACGATTTTACAGGACAGATTAGCTGTTAGAGCTGAACATTTAAGACAAATCCCAGAAGCAATGACTAAAGGACCAGTTTTACAATGTGGTGCAATTTTCACCGATGCTACAAAGACTAAATTTGCAGGATCAAGTTTCAACATGATGGCTGAATCTAAGGAAGAAATTCTTGAATTCTTGAAGAAAGATCCATATGCTAAAGCTGGTGTTTGGGATTTAGAAAATGTAGTTGCTTATCCTTTTGGTTGCGCTGGTAGAATTGCCAAAGACATTATTACTCCACCATAATCAGTAACTAATTAAGTAAATTGAAATAAAAGATATCAAACTTTATAAGTTATTGAAATTATAAGTATAAGTAAAAGAGAGATTTATAACATATTAATTGATTATATATAGTGGGTGAAGGGAAGAGTGGAGGATTTGATAGATGGTATAGCCTCGTATCTAATAACCAACACCAATTAAGTAATCTGCTAATTGTTCCACAATCTTAGCTGCTTCACCAGGTTGGACACCAGCTGGATAATGGGCAATAAGTATGGCTTGTTTGGTCTTAACACATAAGACACCTTCAGCGTCATGTTTACCGTAAATTGATCTTGGATCAGCCTTGATACAGAAATTTTTTTGTCCTTGAACGTGTAAACCTGAAGCAAATAAAGCAGATGGATCAGAAAAACCTTTAACTATTTCTGCAATTTCATTTGGTTGTAATTGAAAGTTGTTGGTAGTAGCCCAAACTGAATCACCAGCGGCACCATAAATTGATGCTTTATCTAATTTACCTGTTGCTACTAAATTGTCGGTATATGCTATAATATAAGGGTACAATTTCATGAAGAACATGAACAAAAGAACTGGCTCAATACAGATAAGGATCCATTTGTACCTCTACAGTGATCATCTTATCTGCATCAATCAACAGTTCCATGTTTTGTTCTCAGATGCACAAACGTTAGTACTCATTATCTTGAATGACTGTTGATTGAGTAATCACATACCTTGCCAAGACATTGTATGATAGTATTTGCTTATTGGAAGATGGATATATTATACTAGCAATTGTTATAACTTTCTTGAAATCAACAACTAAGCGTTAACTATGTCATGGCAAAACTTCTCGCACTCTGTGTGCTTTTTTTTACTTTTATTTTAATTTTTTGTTTACTTATAAAAATTGGCAGAATTGAGATTTTCGATTACGTAGTTTAGTAGATTTTTCAGTTAATTGGTGGTAGTTTATTACTATGTGATACTATACAGTGGGGGACTAATCGTCATCTTCGTCAAGAACAACACGTCTCTTCTTTCTGATAACAGCACCTTCGTCTTCATCGTCTTCGTCGTCTAATACATCAGGAGTTTCTGATTCTCTGTATTTGGAAGCACCGGCTTCTTTCACAGATTTCAATCTCTCAGCAGCAGCTTGTAATTTGGCTTCGTCGTCACTACCGGCAAGATCATCATCTTCCTCTTCATAGTCTTCACCTTCATCGTTAACAACAAAATCGTCTTCTTCGTAACCCATTGATGTTGTTCTTCCTGTGTAAATTCCATCTTCTTCTTCATCGTCTTCTTCATCATCGACACTAATTCCATTATATCTTCTAGATGATGGAGCAGGACTTCCAGATTTTCTTTCTAAACGCTCTTCTTCCATTTGTAACTGTAAAGCTTGTTTACGTCTAGCCTTTTCAATATCTCTTTGTGCTTTTTCAACTTCTCTTTGTAATTTGGTTGGATCTTCCTTCGTTATTATGGAATTGATCTTCTTAGACTTCTTCAATGCCTGATCAACAGCTAATGTCTTTGCTAAGAATTTATGTGATTGTGATTTAGTTGATGCAGGAGTAACAGAGATTGATTTATTAAGTAAGTTTGAAGCAACTAAGACTTGACCACCTTTGAATGCTAATAAATTATCATCATTTGATTTAGTTCTGATATCAAAGATTTCATTACCAATTTTCAATGATAATGAACCGTCATCCCATTCAACTATGCATGAATTGCTTTGTTTATATAATTCATCTTCTTCAGTCTTAGCATATCTCCATCTAACTGTATTTCGTACTTCTAACTTTTTGAAATTCAAAGAATCTTGTAACTCTCTCTTATTCTTGTTACCACTTTTGGCTTCTTGAATGAATTCTTCCAATGATGCTTTGAAAGGTTCAGGGTCAAAAGGTTCTGCATCAGCAAATAAGTATCTTGGTAATTGAAATGAAAAAGTATCACCTTCTGGTACATGAGATTTAGGATGTCTTGGTAAGGACAATTCAGCACGTTGAATCTCAGCTTCTTCTTCTTCGCCTCCTTCATATTCGTCATTAGAGTTCTGAATTACTTCTTCATCGTCATCATCTTCGTCACCTCCAACGTCAATGTCTGTGTGACGTTTAGATGATTTAACATTATCTTCTTCTACTTCTTCATCTTCTTCGTCATCATCACCAAATAATCCTGCATCGTCGTCGTCATCGTCGGCGTTATCATTGCCCACATTAGTGTTCTCTACAACTGCTCCTTCTTGCTCCTCAACAGGAGTATCGACTACTTCGTTCTGTTCAATCTCGTCGTCTGATATAACTGGAGCCATCTTTTTTTCTGTGAATACAACAGGGAAACTGATTGGATTATAACTACTAAACAGTTTGTTACCACTTCCAAAGCACTTGATCGTCTCGTCTTTCTAAGAAATCAATCAGAACAAGCCAAGTGTTACCAAATAGCTCAATCTCAATTTTTGAAATTTTGAAAAAAACATAAAAAAGTGAGAGCGAGAAATTGAAAAGGTTACGAGCCTTTAGTATTAATAGCTCCTATGAGTATGATTAAGAGGATTAAGAGGAAGTATACGAGTAATACAGTAGTTTTAGTTGAATTAATGATGAGCTATAAAGAACAGTGAGATGATGGGCGAGTGAGAGTGTGTATAAAGGAGAAGAGAATGAGAGAAGAAGAAAAAATAAAAAAATAAGGGATTGTAAAAGGAAGAAAGAAGATATATATTAATTTGATATCCAGAGTATAGTATAGATGATTATGTTAAATTCTATGTTTTCATCTGTAGCTTACACTATTATATTATTGAATCCATTTTACCAAAGATACTAATAACAGCAGCGATAACTTCTAATACTAAATCACTTGGTTTATCGGTTTCAATTTCTTTACTAACTTCACTTGATAAGTTCAAACCAACACCGATGGTTGATGTCTTACCAGCAAATGGGAAATCGCCGTATTCTCCTAAGATTTCATCAGCTCTAACGAAAGCTTTGTCTCTTACTTCAAAGTTCAAATCTGACAAGATATTTTCCAAGACATTAGCTGCACAACAGCCAGAAACTAATGCAATTGATCTTAATACTTTATATGAGGTTGAAGATGGGAAATACTTTTCGTCAAATTCGATTATGAAATTTCTACTTGTTAATAAATTCAATAATCTTGAAACTATGTTTTTCTTAGCAGTTGGATCATTTATTGGATGTGTTGCCATATCAAATAAGAAAAAATTCTTGTGTTCGGTCTTTAAAACACCTTTATCAACTAAACCTTTAGCTAATCTCTCTCTGACTTGTTTTAATTGATAACTAATCTTCATTAAATTCCATGTTTCACCACTTAATAAATCTATCCAATTTGAAACACTTAAATTTGAATCATCATTTTTGATTAATTTTAAAGCTTCATCTAATAACGTTTCACCGGTTAATGAGCCATCAACACATTCAATTAATCTATCAGACAATTCAAATCTTCTTCTGGCCGGGTCATTAACCATTCTAATTTTACCTCTGAAGGCTAACTCTAAGATTATCAAACCTCTTAAAGCATATGAAATATTATCATTCCAGAATGAAAGGTAACCTTCTTTATCTTTTAAACCTATTAATAAGACTTCTTCCATCAATGTTAAGAATGGGACTTTCTTCTCTTTTGAATCTGAAACTAAGTCATTTGGGTCATAACCAATTTTATGAGAATTTGGTAAATTATCATCACTTGAGGATATTAGACCACCATTATTATTTGAATTATTAGATTCGGATGTTGTTCCTGTGGTAGTAGATTTAGCTCCACGACGTCTAGCTAATCCTGATGACATGACCTATATGAAAGATGAATTGATATGTAAAGTATGTGATCTTCAACTATTAAAAAAAAATAGACAAATTTCAATCAAGGGACTTCGAATGGGAAGTTGAATGCAATTTCAATTGGATCGATAAATGAAGTAACTGATACTTTCAAAGATATTACCAATATATGTACTCGATAACTTTAATGAATTGATATTAAGTCAGTACAAAAAAGAAATTTAAGTAAACTGATAAAAGAGATAAATCGATAAATTGGGATACCGTTGCAATTATTTTGATGTTGATCCAAATTTTGAGATGCTGGCTGGAATTTTTGTAATCTCAACTTGTAATTTATTTGCTTTTTCAGAGACCTTGTCGGGATTTTAGTGGAGATTGAGAGTTCAAAGCGCTGACAGCAGTGCTTGTGAGCTATACAGTCTCCTAGATCTCATTCCATCTCTGTATCCACTGTACACAGTGCACTGTATCTCTAATTCCTATTGTAAATCACTTGTCTAGATCGGGTAATCTCAATTTCGGTGGCTTGTAAACAGAAATGCGCCCCATTTTCTTAAAAGCTTTGAGGCTGATAACATAAACTCGTGAAATCGGATTTGAATGAAATTCTGTATATCACTTTTGACAATTTTGATGTTGTTCCTATCAACTTTGGCAGGGCGCTGATAACAATTTTTTTTAAGTAAGACTAACTCCACAATTTAAAATCTGATAATTTTAAGGTCCGAAGACTCATTTGTGATTAACCTACAAGCTAGAATATTCTTTGCTGTTTCCAAAGGCAAGATGACGCTATCAGATAGCCCAGAAAGCTCTAGTCTGAAAAAACTTCCCAGAGCCAATTTAAAGGAAAAAATCGAAGTGTTAGACTATTTAAATGGGCCTCCAAAGAGATCTCAAAATGAAACTCTAGCTTATTACAAAAGCCTGAAACAGTTTTCAATATCTCAAGCAACTTTATCGAATTGGACTATGCAAGAAGCGGCATTACGTAAAGAGTATAATGAGAATCCGCATCTTGAAAATTATAGAAGAAAACCAGTCATGAAATATCCCGAAGTTACCAAAGCTGTCGAAAGATACTTGGAGGAGGCGTACGATAAAAATATTCCAGTTACTGATAATATGATCAAGACTGCATTTTCCAAATTTCTTGCACAATACGGATATGACGAAACAAAGATCAATCTCTCTGGAGGAATGCTGTACTCTTTTAAAAAAAGAAATTCAATAATCAAGGGGAAAAGGTTTAAACCAAATAATGATTTATATGATAAAGAGACAACAGACGTTATAAATAATGGGACTAGATTATCCGTAAGTGTGTCAGAAACTCAAATAACACAATCAGAAGAAGAAGTACCGCAATCTCAACCGCAACCACAAAATCAACAGCAACATATAGACTTAGATTTTAATTTTGATGATATTTTCAATAATTCATCGATTGGATTCAACACTCGTTTAATTCATGCTGATGATAACTTTGCACCATCTCTTTATAATTCACCTAGCTCGTTGTTGCAGCCTTCTCCATCATCTATGTTGGAACAGCAATCGCATATACCGCATTCCAACTATACAAATAGAACGCCCAATAATAATAATAGTCCTCATACATCAGTACCTGAAGTGAATTCATTATCTTACTCAGCGATCTCCGCTCCATCTGGCAAGGCTCCTTTCTATCCTTCCTTTAATAATCCAATAATAGACGAACCACAAGCTAAAAAGCAGACATCATCCCAACAGCAACGTCCATATATTTTGGAAAATTTTACATATTCTAAGACAACTCATCCAAACTCTGAAAAAGTTGAGAAAATTTTGCAAAATATTACCGAAGGTTATGTTACCATTTACAACTCAGGTACTAGTGCTATAATGGGTATATTGAGTTATCTCAACCCTAAGAAAATTGCTGTAAATAATTCGGGTTATCAAGGAACTCATCAAGTTATTAAGTTATTATCAAAACTTACTGGGTTGAAAAAGTTAACACTAGATCAAATTAATCAATTAGATGAAAATGATGTGGTCTTAATTGAATCTCCAATGAACCCAGAAGGTTATTGTATAGACATTTCTTATTATTCAAATCTTGCACATGAGAGAGGTGCTTTAGTGATTGTTGATTCAACATTGGCTCCTCCACCATTACAGCTGCCTGCAGAATTTGGTGCTGATTACATCTTGTATAGTGCTCCAAAATATTTTTCTGGTCATTCAGATTTGTTGGCTGGTTTTGTAGTTACCAAGACTAAACAGGAAAAAACTTCATTGCAGCAAGAAAGATTATCATTGGGTACTAACATTGCGAATTTTGATTCATTCTTGTTACTTCGTAGTTTACGAACATTCAAGATGAGAATTTTACAACAATGTTCAAACACTGAAAAAATTGTTAAATTTTTACAAGCAAATTTAAACAAATACTCAAAGACAGTAGCAAAGATACATCATTCGTCATTACAAACTGACGCTTTTGTATTCAAACAACTGAACAATTATTATAATCCAGTATTTGCCATAGAGTTCAAGGCAAAAGATATAGCAGAAAAGATATTGGCAAGGTTCAATTTTTTGAGTACTAGTAGTAATGTTGAAGGTGGTGAAACTATTGTGGAATTAGCTTCTAAGAACCCAAACTTCTCTTCAGACTCGCATAAGAGTAATTTGTTAAGATTTAGTATTGGGTGTGAGGACTATGAAGATATCCTGAGGGATATGGACCAAGCAATGAAGAGTTTCGATGTGTAGAGTAAGACGTATAGACTGTGTTTAACATAAAAGTTTCTTTAATTTACGTAAAACATAAATTCTGTCATTTTCGAGAAGTGTAAAATAACTTGTATATTTATTTTTTGTTAGCCAATTAAAAAAAAGATGAGTTTCAATTATATCTATCACATTGTTCCTTTTATATTTGTTTATTAAGTCTCAAGATAGATCTAATACATCTAATATCTATATCAAAGTCGATAAAACATGATGATCAGATCACAGTTGACTAGAAAAACACTGAGATTGACCAGAGTTCCCTACTCTGTTGGTTCAATTCGTACATACGCATCAGAGCATAAGGATGAGCATAAGGGTGAGCATAAGGCACATGATCACGATGACCACGGACATGACGACCACGGACACCACGAGATGCCATTAGCTGAAGCAGAGAACATATTCAATAAATACACAATTGGATTTGTGGCTACAGGTATATTTGCTTATGGATTCAATTCTTTAAACGAATCGTATAAAGAAAAAAATGGTATTTCAATAATTGGTAAATTGAGAAACGCAAGCTTATCAGATGCCATTGATTCAGTACATGTTGAATATCAAAAGAAAGTTAAAGAAAAGTCAGAAATGATTGAATTACTGAAGAGTGAACCACGTAGAGATCTGACTAATTATCATTTGACTATCAGAGATGTTCCTGGCAGACATTGGCCTATGAACGGATCATCACAGTTTAACGTTCTTGATTTAGACAAGATTGAACCAAGAAAGAAACCATACAATCCATATGCTTAGATTATATATATATATATTTATTTATTAAGGTGTTCCTTCGGTGGAAACACTTTACCTTACTTATTTATCTTATTTATTATAGTCAAGAATTTATCTTGGCTTTATTTATTTGATCTTTCCAGATCTTCAATATGCTATTTATTATATTATGAGTTGATTTTGTCTTGTAGTTATGACCTGTAATTGATATTTAGATTGAATTTCCCTAAATCTAAAATTTCAGAAATTCATATAAAAATAGTTGTACATATTTTACTTTGATCTGTATAGTTCTTTCTGCAATGAACTCAATTAAAGTATACACTATATTACAATCTGGCATCTTTATATTCATATTCATCTTCTGCTCTCCTCTTGGCCATATAGTCTCATAAATCTACTTACAAGGGGAACTGAAAGCGGTAATTTCCTTTCCCCGGTGCGCGAAACAAACCCCATTTACCAGCTTCGGCAATTAGCATAAATCTTTTTTAGATAAACCTCAATACCCAATTACTCATCTTCTACTACTACCGACACATGACTTTCTGGAGCAACGTTGTGTTAATTCTAGTGAAGGGGGATACGAATAGAACTATATCCAGTCCAATTTCTTAAAAAGTAGGTGAGTATACTGCAAGACTGCCTCATCACGGAGATTAAATCATGAGTAGCGGATTTAATCATGAGAAGAAAATGGATAATTCAGCAACTAATTTAACAAGTGATAAGAATGAAAGTGTATCAGATTCATTGTCATTGGATTCGGCCAATGTGAACAGTGTGCCTGAAGTACAACTTTATCACGACTCTAACACTGCTAGTGGCAGTGGTACTGCTGTCACTCAACAAATATCAAGGGCTTGCTCAACTATCGTATCTAGAACCACATCTATTGTCGACGCTGTGCGAGATGATAATAGAATAACTGATTTTGAAGATCAACAAAGTATAGAACCGTTCGAAGCATTGGCCAATTGTAATAGTGGGATACCACAGGAAGAAAAGCAAATTGAAGACACTGGTGAATACAACAGAGCAGATTTATTGGATTTACCACCAGATGGAACGTTTTGGGGATGGACATCAGCGGTTTGTGTCATGGCAATTAATACATGTGCATGGGGGTCCAACGCTTCATTCAGTGTATTCTTAACATACTATATTGACCGTGATTATTTCCCCGGTGCAACTGATGAAGATTATGCAGTTATTGGTGGATTGACTTTGGGATTGTCCTTAATGATATGTCCATTTGTTGTTATGCTTTGTAAAGTTTATAACTTGAAGTATGTGCTAATATCCGGCTTGATTATTGAAGTTTGTTGCTATATTTTTGGATCATTTTCGACAACTTTTGTGCAATTAGTGATCACACAAGGTTTATTGTTAGCTATTGGATACGCTCTAGTTGCTGGGCCAACGTTTATGATTATCCCAACTTGGTTCTTAAAAAAACGAAGCGTGGCACAAGGTATTGGTGTAGCAGGTGGTGGGCTAGGAGGTATATTATTTGGAAGATCAAGTAATGCTATTATCGAAAGAACAGGAGATCATAGATGGGCACTTCGAATGATGGGATTAGTCTCTGGGTTCGTGCTGGGTATTTCGATTATTCTGATAAGACCCAGGATACCATTGAATTCTAAGAAAACAACATTGATAAAAGAATTGAAATCTATAATTGATAGAAAAGTTGCATTCTCAAAGCCAATCTTATGTATAACCTTATGGTTTTTCTTTTATGGTTTCGGATATAGTATTATTTTATTTTCATTATCTGCATTTGGCTCATCCATTGGTTTGACACAAGCACAAGGTGCTGTTGTTGTTACTGTTCAAAGTCTGGGTCAAACTATGGGGAGACCTTTGTTGGGTTACATATCTGATAGAATGGGTAGAAACAATGCATCTGTCATTGGGTCTACTTTAGTGCTCATATTAGCCATTTTATTTTGGCCATTCATAACAACATATGCACAATTAATTGTATTTGGATTGATTGCTGGATTTATCATGGGTATTAATTGGGTTAATTTTGCACCATTGGCTGCAGATGCTGTTGGAGCTGAACAATTTGGAGCCGCTTTTACATCTATTAGTTTTCTTGGAGGTATGAGCTCAATTCCAGCTGAAGTTATTGGTTTAAAGCTACGTAATTTTGAATTGTCCAAACCATTTATTTACTGTCAGGTGTTTTCTGCTGTTATGACTTTCTGTGGTATATTGACATTACTACCATTAAGAGAATGGAAGATAAAAAATATTATTAATGCTCGTAAAAGATCAATTTTAGAGAGTTTAGAAGAGAAACAAGATATGGATGAACAATTAAGAAAACGGTTGGATAGATATGAATATTTACTGAGACCAGGTAAGATTGCATACCTGTTACGTATGGCTTATCCTATTAAAGCATGAACTATTTGTTTAGATAAACCCATATATAACAAAATTAGTTAGTAATACGAGAAAATATTTAATTTTGAGGTGTATTGATGTTTATGTGGAAAATAATTATTTTAAAATCCGTGTTTACATTTGAATTTTACGTGCATCATCTTATGATAACCGAGTGGTAAAACTATAAAGTACAAAAGGGATACGAAGAAGACCATAGCAGAGACCAAACATGTCTAAGGTATCATATAGTGAGATAAGGTCTTTTATTGAAGCTCAGATCAAGAAAATTGAGAAACCTATAGTAGTTGATCGTAAAATGCTACGAATAATTGAAAATGAAGTACCAATGAATGCAAATGATATAGATGATTATGACAATGATGAAGATTTTGTTGGCACAATTAAAGCTCATGGGAAGAGTTATAAGAAGTTGAGTGAAAATGAACTGAAAAATTTAATCAATTTGATAAACGCTAGATTAATGAAAACATATCGTAGATATTTTTTGAAACAGTCAACACATCAAATAGTATCACAAATAATGCAAAACGAATCTGCATCGAACTTGATTAAGCTAGAGAAGCTACTGAAGTTGAATGATATACTAATGTGTTTTCCCATTCTTGATTTGAAGGGGTCAGTTAAGTCCATGCCTATTTCTCTTGATGATGATAATGATGATGATAAGGAAGATGGGGAAGTTGATATTGAAATGGATAACTGTAATCTACATGGACTAGTGAATTTAAAACAAGAAGAGATACTGAGTTTAATAGATGAACTCCCAAGTTCTACGAGAATTCTAATATCGGATAGTGAAATAACAGAAGAGACGCGGGTATTACTAGGAGAGTACGACGAACAAAAGGATAAATTAAATGAGAATAAACAGAAGTTATTAATGTTACAATCGAAATTACAGTATTACAAGGATTTAAATGTAAAGATCAACAATCAATTCAAGAATCAACAAGAAAATATTCAAAAGAGTTTAATAACTAGTTCAAATAATGAATTAAATGAACAAATTAGTAAATCTAGAGTACTATTGGCAATGATTAATGAGAAATTGAGTGATCAAGGGAAAGTTGAATATGTATCAAGAAAGATTATAAGGAATATTAATGATTTGTAGTTATAGTTTTATAGTATAGTATAATATAATTTTTAAGTTAATAAAAGAGTTTTTATTATTATTATTCAATTTTTTTGTATTATTCTATTAATATTATTAAAATTCATAATGATTAAAGACTAACAACTTGTTTAATCGAATAAACCGAAACCCATATCGTCATCGGATTCTTCTTTTTCTTCTTCTTTTTCTTCTTCAGCGGCTTCTTCAGTAGCACCTGAAGCAGCAGCAGCGCCAGATGAAGCGGCAACAGCACCACCAGTTGGAACGGAAGCTAATTTAGTAGAACCTTCAGCGATTAATTCATCGACGGATTTACCTTCTAAGGAAGATAATAATAATTCTAATTTGGAAGATTCAACTTCAACACCAACGGATTCTAATAAAGCAGTAATATCAGAAGCAGATGGAGTGGAGTTACCACCTTGTTGTAATAATAAGTAAGCAGCTAAGTATTTCATTTTTGATTAGATGTTAATATGACTTATTAGAATAATCACTTTTAAGCTTAAGTTATAAAAATGAGCAGACTATCCCTTAAGATTCTTTAAAAGAAAGTAGTATTGAAATTTTATTATAGTAATAATTTCTGAAAAGTTTTTATTGAGAAAGCCTTTGAATTTTTTCGACGGGGAGAAATTGATGAAACTTTTTGGTCGTGTGAATACAAACAGGAGGGTTTTCGCGAGGGTTTGTATGATCACGTGATTTAACTTCAATTTTGTTGTTTTGAGATCAGTACACCATTTAGAGTGTGTGTGCGGCGTCGATCGACTTGGTTTCTGTGTTTTTTTATCAAAATCTTGGAAGAGTCAGATTTAAAATATATCAATTCCTGATTAGATCGAATTGATTATTGATGGGTTAGGTGAAGTTATAGAGCAAGATAAGCATGTCAGAAGATATACTACGAGATTCAGTTGGGGAGATAGTAGTAGGTTCCATATCCGGAGCTGCAGGGAAAGTGGTAGAGTTCCCCTTCGATACCATAAAAGTTAGATTACAATATTCACAGAGTCTACCACAGCCAGTTTTCAAGTCAACATTAGATTGTATATTGAAGACATATCGTAATGAAGGATTTTACCAAGGATTCTACAAAGGGTTGCTGTCACCAATGATAGGAGCCTCTCTTGAGGTCAGTTGTTTATTTTTCAGTTATAAATTAGCCCAAGATTGTCTCAATCTTTACATTAAAGGTGTATCTATAGACACTGAAGTATCTTTGAGAGATAAAGTTGCGTGTGGTGGTATGAGTGGTATAGTGACATCATTCATATTAACACCTATTGAACTAATCAAATGTCGTTTTCAAGTAGAGAATTTACAAAACCATAATGAAAAGAGAAGTAATATGACAATACCAAAAATTGTGAAAGATGTTTTCAAGAAAGAGGGTATTAAAGGTTTATGGAAAGGCCAAGCAACTACATTGATTAGAGAAGCTGGTGGATCTGCAGCTTGGTTTGGATGTTATGAATATACGTTAAATTTTTTCAAAGTGAAAAACCAGCAACCGGATAAAGAATATGAATTCAAAGCAGCTGAATTGCTGATCGCTGGTGCGATGGCAGGTATTGGATACAATGTATCATTTTTTCCTGCGGATACTATCAAGAACATTTTACAAACATCCAAAGATGAAAGTATAAACAAAGATGCATTTAAAGTGATTAAATCTATTTACACGAATTCAGGAATTAGAGGATTTTATTCAGGTTTAGGAATTACATTATCAAAGACAATTCCAGCTAGTGCGATCACGTTTTATTGTTATGAAACTTTGAAAAAAGAAATATTACCTATATAATATAAGATATACTTATTCATCATTGATTATAATTTGTTTTGTTCTTCTTTGATGATATTTTTGTACAATAGATAATAGATTTGAATTTGATTTGACCAGTTTAATCAATTTGTCAGATCCAAACACTAATTCTTCTTTAAAGTAAAACAAGAAAGCAGCACTTAAAATACTTTGTAATAACTTAACAGATAATCCTCTGTAAAAACTTGAGATACCTTCCTTTTCAAGCATATTATAAGCAATTTCCAACATTGTTTTAGGTTTGGGTTGTTGCAATGGAGGTAGTTGACCTGAAGATTCGATTTCATCAGGTAATGACATCACTGAAGATTCGTTTAAGTTTTCATTTAGGTTACCGAGGGAAGTAGATGGTGGGATAGAAGGAGTCATTGGAGTAGAGTTCAAACTTTGTAAATGCATCCTGGATCTTAAAGTGATATAAGGATATGTTGCAATTGTGGAAATTAATTTACCAAAAGCACCTAGTAATAAAGCATCGAATGGAGTTAACTTCCTCTTCTTAGTTTTAACTATCAAAGTCTTTAGCTGTTCAAAAATAGTATATTGAATCATTGGATTTAAAACTAAGAATAAAGCAGGAACAACACCACTGAATAATTTCAAAAAACCTTCGTTTTTAATGATATATAATATTGCTTGAATAGTATTCAATTTTGTGAAATTTTTAGAATTTGATTGTTTTGATAACACAGTCATACGAGTGTTTGCAACCCAAATTGGATTTGTCATAACACGGGAAATAGTACCTGCTATTGCTCCAGCTGTAAGACTTTGAATTGCGCTCATTCCTCCTCTTCTTGTTCTCTTCTGACCATTCAACTTTGATCCAGTCAATTCGTAGAAGTAATAGTAAATAAAGTTATTAACAGCAATACCAAATAATGCACTTTCTAATCCATTATAAAGACCTTTAACACCTTGTTCACTTATAACTTTCTTAACAGTTTGGTAATATTCACTCTTATTCAAAAGCTTAGCAATTTTCTCTTTCGTCTTCTTTTCAGATTTTTCATTCGATTCATCTGGCTCCTGTTCTTGCTCTTGTTCTTCAGACTCTGTAGACTTCTTCTTAGCTTTTGTCTGAGCATGAGTAGACAAAGTGACTAAAGGATAGGTTAAAGTCATACTAAGTAACCCTCCAGATGCACCCGCCAAAGCGTGTGCTAATTCATCGATTTGAGACATGGTAGTAGATATTAATGTAAACTTGTAGCGTCAATTGTATCAAAATTGTATCAGTTACCTCTCAACTAACTTCAATGTTCAAAAAGAACACACTGTGGTAAACCTGTGAAGTTGCTATGGTCCCAGTCTTATTTCTTAACTTCATCTTCATCTTATCTATCTCCTACCCGTATAGGCTATTTTATCCTTCTCCACTATTCGCCACAAATAATAGATGACTAGCCACATTCAAATGTGGCTAATATGATTTTTTAATTTTCAAATTTGAAAACGAAGCAAGCAGTTTTAAAGAGATTCAACCTACGTGATATGAATATAGAAGAGGGAAGAAAGACCGTTATAGGAGTTACAAAATGTCGGGAAGAGCAGCACTACCATCTTTGAAGTTATTCTGGTAAGTACATCTGTGTAATCCTCTAAGAAAAGCAAGGCAAAAATACTAATCATTTCATTTCTAGGAAACAAACAATATTCTTATCAGTATTAGCTATAGGAACAGCATATTTTGTTAAGAGTAAAGTTACTATTCGTCGTAGACAACAATATATTAAAGAAACTTCGTCATTTGACTCTACACAGAAAAAGCCAGTTGAAACAAGACCTGGGTTCCCTACACCACAAGAGGATGGTTCTGAATATAAGAGAAAATCAGAATATGAAGGTGCTGGAAGTAGTTATATGAGTAGAAAATCTGGTGATAAGTTTAATTATTGGTTTAAATGAGTAGTTTAAATGGTTGATACATAGCATGTAAATAGTATAGCGATAGTTATAACAAATATATTATTAAAAAGAAAATAATTACAAAATAATTTAAATAGATAAAATAAATTAAGAAAAAACAGTTTTAAAGAAGTAAAGAGACTAACTATTTGGAATCAGCGAAATAATCTTCCATTTCAGCATCTAACTCTTCAATAGTCTTCTTCTTCTTTGGAGCTGGCTTCTTTTTGTTGTCCTTCTTAGCAGGACCTTTCTTTTGAGCAGCAGCCTTAGCTTTACCTTGTAATTGACCACCTTTCTTTTGAGCGTTTACCTTCTTAGATGGTAGAACATTTGGGGTGATTCTAGCAGCTAATGGCTTGGAAGATGGGTCAACGACTAATTCAACTCTCAATCTATTTTTACCACCATCGATTGGAGCATTGTGATATTTTTGAACAACTTTAGCTGCATCAGAAGCTTTGTTAAAAATAATAGTAGCGATACCTTTAGATTGACCTTTTTCATTATAAGATAATGAAACGCTCTTAACGGCACCTTCTTGAGATTGGAAGAATTCCTATATTAATATTGTTAGTATTTTATTGAGAAAAAATGAATATTAAAGATATTCACTTCATACTGTTTCTTTTCAAAATAGAATTCAATTTTTAAGTTATCTGTTGTCTGTTTTCAATTAGTAATTATTAGCTCAGACTAACTTTATATGGGAAGTAAGATATTGAATAGGATAAAATAATTATTGTACTTGACCTGGGAAAAAGATTTTCAAATATCTATAATGAAAGTTATTGAACAGAATGTTTTAAAGAGTTAAATCAATCAATCTATCTATCAAACATAACCATGTCTTCATAGTATAAAAACAAACATATTCAACAACTAATATTTGAAAATCATTTCTTCCAAATAAATGACAATAACTAATACACACGATTTATAAAAGATTTCTCTTTAAACATGATATGTATAATTTGAAAAAGATGAAACAAATACAAGTTTGTAGATTGATCTTGTAAATGTCTATCTTTTTGACAAATGAACAGGGGAAACATTTAAGTAGAGATACAGCGGTTGATGTTCTAACCTCTGAAACGCACAATTTATCAAAATAGGGTTAAGGTTCATAAACATGTAATCTCCCGTTTTCCATCCTTTCTTTTCCAATATCTCTTTCGACTTCCTCAATAAGAGTAGCAGAGTAATGAATAATGTAGCAGATCATGCAATTAAGCAGTCCAACTACTGATAAATAACGCAGGCAAACGCAAATATAGCACTAATGATTGTAATCACCAAAATTAGGTTTCCTTCTTTCCGACACACACAGGCACGCACATATAACCTTCATAGTAAAACACACAACAACGATAAAATAAAAATGAATGAAAATCTATAAAAAAAGTAAATTGAAGTGAATAATCAAGTTAAATTTGAATTATATCACATACCCTAACGGCATTTTGTTTAATATCCTTTGGTAAATTATAAACGACAACTTTAGTTGCATAGCTTAATGGATCAGTAACTGATGGTTTAGCAATAGCAGCAATTTTCTTAGCTTTTGGTCCAACAGGTTTTTTACCTACTTTACCAACTTTTTTACCGATTTTAGATGGACCAGCAGTTTTCTTTTTGAAAGATCTCTTGATAGTTTCTCTCTTTGGCTTGTTTGAAGCGATGATAGAGTCCAAAGATTGTTCTAAAGCAGACATGGTTAGATTGATTGTTAGATTGATTGATTGATTGATTGATTGGATTGATGATATAAGATATCTTAATGAACAAGAACAAAAAGAAGAAGACCAAGAACAGCTTTCAAAAACTCGCCATCCAATTTTAAATTTCTCGAAACTCTTTCAATTTTCCCCCCTGTGAGAAATTGAAATTACTGAAAAAATTGACAGATTTTCTGGGTTAATAAAAAATAAAATTGCCTTATTCAGTTTAAATTAATAGACACGTGATGTCACTGCATTAACTGTAGCTGGTGTGGTGTAGTAATGTTGTCTTAACTATGTTGCTTATCACGTGACATATTTCAGATCTTGACATAACCAAAAGGAGAAATTTGGTGAGACTAACGAAAAAGTAGAATCCTGCACGTTAAATTAAAGAAAAGCCTTAGTTTTAAGTACGAATTTTACTTCATCTTGTGATGATTTCTTGTGTTTAAAAGTGTTATATCGTCCACTGAACATGGCTAGCGCAAGGGCTATTGACTACGTGCTGGTATGCGAGTTTGACAAGTTTGAAGGAATAGTGGTGAAGAACCAGTACCCATATAATGCTACTACTTATCCGCTGATAATCGATCAACTGCCCAACATCACAAATAACATTATGCCTTCAAATTTACATAAATATTTGAATTCTGAGAATTATACTATAACGCAATTGAAGATTGATCCCTTGACGAGGAAATTGTCTTATCCTGAATTCAACGATGTCTCTGCTAAGTTACAAAATTGTTACCTTTATACAGTTAGTTTTTTCAAAGAAGATGACAGTTACCGTGGAGGAACTGCTAAATCGTTATCTATCATATCCAAGTTGTCAATTTTCCAAATATTCAAACCTGTAATGATTTTTCTACTAGATCAGATCTTCCAAGGAGCGAAATTCAATACAATTATTGATGTTATTACTCAATTTAATGACCTACCTTTACTTGAACTTGAATCTACATTCCAATACTTGTCAGACTCTTCGAGATTTTTATTATCAAGAATGAACAATATAGAAGAACTCATCATTAAGAATGAAAAGTTTAGAGATAAGCTATTACCTAAATCATCAATTTGGAAAGCTTTCACTTTCAACAACAAGAATTCATTCAAAGCAATCATCAATATAAATTTAAATGAGAATTTAACTATCCCATTCCCATTGATTATCCCATTAAGTTCATTATTATCTTCCGACTTTGGATTCTTTGGAATTGATCTGGAGAAAGATAAGATCTTGCTAAAATTACTTAATAACTTAAACCAATGTACAATAAATTTTGAAGACACTGATCTTAAATCAATTTCACCATATGAAAACCAAACTCCAATTTTACAAATTATACTGTTGGCATTATTACAGAATAAGAAGATGATTATCTATGGTTATGATATTTGTATTAATGAGATTATAGATACTGTCCTAGCATTAAGTATTATAATGAATGATGACTCGTTCTTACCTTACGTTGATCTAGCTCAATTGGATTTAATAGAATCATTACCTTTTTATTTATTTGGTACTTCAAACCCATTATTCAAAGAAAAGAAAAATCTTCAAGGTGAATCATTATGGGATTTATTCTTAGATTTGGATAACATGTCATTAACTATCAAGAACAGTGATATTAAATTAGAAGATGAGAGATCCAAATCCTTCAGTAATGGATCGTCAGAGAAGAGATCAAGTGTGGCTAGTACCCAATCTAAGTTACGTTCATTATTCAAGAGAAGAAGTACGTTGACTTCATCAACATCAAGTAAGAGAAATAGTCTTAATGACAGAGAAAGTATTAATTCTGATGAAATTGAAAGAATTCTAGCCAAAGATTTGAACATTGATGATAGTAATGAAATATTACCAAGTATATCAAATAATGGTATTATTGAAGAATATTTAAGTTTAAAAAACAATAATATAGAATCAAATTTTTTCGCATTTGGATTCATACATGAAGATAAATTAATACCGACAACTGGTGGGAAAGCATTTATTGATTCAAAGTTTCATTCGTTGCTTGAATCTTTAATTGGTAATAAACATGATGATTTAACGATATACACAGCAATAACAAATTATATATGGGATTTAACACATACATTATATCCAGTATTTGAAAATTTAAACAATATAAATAAATTGACGGATTTTACAAATTTTACAAATCTGAAATTATATGACGATAATTCAATAACATATTCAAATCAAACTACAAATTTACAAATTGAATTAACAAAATTCATCAAAAGAGAGAAAATCATACAACCATTGCCGTTTGGTTTGAATTTTGATGTTAAGGATCAATCAGGATACATTGAACCAATCATCACAAATCACACAAATGTTATAGGATACAGACTATTAATTGATTACTATCAAAACATTTATCAATCAAATACAGCTTTATATCAATCGTATGTCTCACTTACATCTCCTGATAATAATATGAATAAACTATTGTTGAAATCAGTTTTGAAAGGACCTAGATCAAAAGCATCAATACATAGATTAACACAAACACAAACATTATTTGGATTACAAGATTTTGTATATCATTTGGACTTAAATCATTTATTACATTGTACTACAATCTTAGCTCAAGAAGGTAGTGGTATTGGCGGATTAAAATTCCAAGATGATCATGAACAAATAGTGGTTAATCCTTACGATGTACTGGCAAAGAGAAGATATATTGGTCAAATTTTCAAAATGCTTAATAATATAACTTCTGATGAAAATGGTTTTGCAGAATTCATATGTCATTGTATTAGATTCCAAGCTTCAGCTGATATCTTGCATTCTACAGACACAAATCAAGACTCAGATCAACATTCACAACAATCAGAATTGAAAAACGGTATGCCGTTATACGTTTTAGAAAATGTTGTTCTTGTGGCAATGTATTTCATAAGTGAAGATGAATTTGATAGTGGTGAAGTATACCCTGAATTCAAATTATTCTTAAGTAATTTCTACAAGTTCTATAAGTCAAGAAGAAATTGGTTGGGTGAATGGCTTGAATTAAACATGAATCAATTTGTAAGAAATGGTATTTCAGATTTTATTCAATTTCATTGATTATATTAGCTAACATATATACTTATTTATTTTTATTTATCAAATAGATTGCATCTTACCTGTCATAGCAGTAGCTCTCCAAACAACATCCAATTTATCTAACTTGATCTCAATCAATCTAGCTTTATCAGTATGTAAACCAATCCACTGTGACATAGCTTCATCAAATTCTTTTTTATTATCAACTTTGATACATGCAGATTTAGTTCCATTAGAATCACCCATAACGTTAAGTAGTTTAGTCCATGACCAATCTGGTTTAATATCATTGTAACTTCTCTCAGGACCTTTAATGACACGTTCAATGGTATATCCGCTATTATTCAATAACAAGATTATTGGGTTCATACCATGGAACGTAAAATTTGATAACTCTTGAATAGTCATCTGAGCAGCACCGTCACCCTCTAGAAATACAACTCTTCTATTAGCCTGATTCATATCCTTCAAAGCCATACTTACTCCAAATGCACAAGGCAAACCAAATCCAATGGAAAGATAAAAATTTTGTGTGATTAATTTGGTACCTTTAGAAAGATGTAAATCCGGTAATCCAAATGTTATTGAACCAGTATCGCAGACAATAACATCTTCTTCTTGTATGAAATCTTGTACTTTCTGTAATAAATATGATGGAGTAATGTTACTGTTATCGTCAACATGTTTCTCCAATGGTTTTTGGGTCATAGTTTGAGATGAAATTCTGGTAACATCAACAGTGTTTACCATATTCTTCAAGACATGACCAAAATCAGCATATATTTTTTTTCCTTCAAGTTCAACAAACTCATGATTAATCTTAATAACTTCTTTGATACCGCAGTAAATAGTATTCTTACCAGAATTCATCTCATTATAATAATCACCTACATGGATGAGACAATCAGTTGATCTGACAATTGCTGCGACTTGGGGATTTGAGTAATCACCAATATAATCACCAATATATGAGTCATTGCCTTCGCACAAAATTGATTTACCCATCCATGTACCCGCATTCTTGATCTTGGTTAACGATACAAACTCTCTTAATTCTTGGGTTAACCCAAATCTATCAGTTAAAATGTCTCCCAAGATTATTGGATTCTTAGCAGTATAAATTTTCTCTAAAATCGCAGTAGCGGCTGTCTGAGAGTTATTGATGGTGGCTCGAGTCAGTGAAGGAACGAACAATTCGGAAGGAGCATTGACTAACTCGTCTACTAAATCACATGGAACGTATAAATAACCTGGTCTCTTTGTCTCTAAGATTTTACAAAAAAGTGAATCAATCTTTTCTTCACAGTGAAGTAAATCAGTAATACTTTCAACTCTGCAGGAAACAGAACTAGCCATCTTTTCAAAAGTATAGTGATTAGCAGGGCTCGACATTGATTTGCCAGGAACTAAATGATGAACATTCTCACCATTTTGTTTGGCCTGTGTTGGAGTGGTCCCCACGATATGTAAAACAGGAACGTATTCAGCGTAAGATCCAGAAATAGCATTCATTGCACTTAACTCACCAACACCAAAAGTAGTAATAACAACACCAATGTTATTGGTCATACGTGAGTAACCACATGCAGAATATCCAGCGTTTAACTCATTACAGCCACCAACCCATCTTAAATCAGGTACTGAGTATAAATGCTCTAAGAGAGCTAAGTTGAAATCACCAGGAACACCAAAAACAGACTTAACACCAATAGATCTTATTCTTTGGAAGATATACTCTCCAAGTGGAATTTGGGAGTCGTGTTGATCAGCACTTAAAGGAACAGGAGCCATTTTTTTGTATACTTTGAAAGTAAGTTTTAACGAAAAGTCGAGCGCTTAATCAAAAAAAGAAAACATGTTCTGTAATCAAGTTGAAGGAAAACAAACATAGGGAATTGGAGCATCTTTATATACCTGTGTCACTCTAAAACATGTTCTGCTCATCATAAAAGCTGATGTGACTCTCCAGTACTGCTCTTACCGAGATCTCCCCAACACTAAACGGCATCGACAATTCTTTAACCGAGACACTCTTTCCTCTGTCTGTTCTTACAGCGCTCGGAAATATATGCTCGGTTATTAAGGGAATTTCCCAAATGGTGTACAGTTCTTGTTGCAACATCGTTTGAATGTCGTGTTTTTTGAGAGAGGGTAATTTTTCACTTGATAAAATTTTTTTTTTTTTCTTATGCATGAGGTTTAGAAAATTTTAAGATAATTTTAAGAGATGGGATGGGGATCAGATAGGGTTGATTTCACTTTATAAGACAATTTATTCTTACAAACTACACGCCATGGAGTTACCTAAGTTTAATCTTGCCTCATTGAAGGACAAAGTTGCCTCCAGTTTGGCCAGTCAGAAGAAAGACGATAAGAAAAAGGGAAAGAAAAATGATCTTAAGAAAGAAGAATCAAAACCTAAGAGTCAAGATAAAAAGGAATTCAAAGGTAAGAACAAAGACAATATGAAGCAAAGAGACGGTAAGGGAAACTTTAGAGGTGAAAATTCTCGTGTATCTAAACCTGAAACTGCCACTGCTAAAGTTGAAGAAACAGAGGAAGAAGCTATACGTCGTGAAGCTATTGAATTAGGAGCTACAGAAGAAGATTTAGCATTGATCAAAGATGTTGATATTGGAGAAGAAAGTGAACAAGAATTTAACGATGATGGTAAGGCTGACTCAAACTTGACTAGTGACATAAACGATTTCATCAAGCAACTTGGTCTTGGTGGAGCTCCACCGATTGAAGACGACGAAGAAGAAGTTGAAGAAGCATCTGAAGAACCAGAAGACGGTGAAGAAGAAGAACATGAGGAACCTGTAGAAGAATCTGAAGAAGAAGTTGAAGAGGAAGTTCAAGAAGAATCCGAAGAAGAAGTTGAAGAGCCTATTGAAGAAGCTAAATCTGAATCTAAAGAAACCAAAGCTGAACCAGTTAAAGAAAAGAAAGAGTCCAAGAAAGATAAAATGAACGATTTATCAACAGTTATCACAGATAAACTTTTAATTCCAGCGCGTAATGATTGGTATAACGTTCCAAATAAAGCTAAGACAGGAGACAGATTAACACCACAACAAATTGATGAATTATATTACAAGGCTAAATCGATTGTTGAAAAGGAAAATGAAGTTTACTCTGAAGAGTTCAATAAATCATCATCGCAAAGAAAGTTCTTGTCACAAATTTTGACTAATGGTACATTAAACGATAAAATTTCTGCATTGACACTTTTCATTCAAGAAGCTCCATTACATAACATCAAAGCTTTGGACAACTTATTTGGTATGTGTTCCAAGAAATCAAGAACAGCCGCTTTACAGTGTATCAATGCACTTGCAGATTTATTTGTCAATGGTATATTACCACCAGATAGAAAATTGAAGTATTTCAAGAAACAACCATTAAGTTATTCGTTGACTGATGCACAATTGGCATTATTTTATTTCGAAGATTATTTGAAAAACTATTACTTTCAATTCATTAGTATCTTAGAAAAACTTTCACATGATTCTATTGTACATGTTAGAACTAAAGTTGTTGGGTATCTTTTTGATTTATTGAAGAGTAAACCAGAACAAGAAGCTAATTTATTGAGATTAGGTGTTAACAAATTAGGTGATATAGATAATAAAGTTAGTTCTAAGGCTTCATACCAAATTCTAATGCTTGAGCAAGAACACCCAGCAATGAAACAAATTATTGTCGATGCAGTAATTGATATCTTGTTTAGAAAGAATAACGAATACCATGCAATTTATTATTCAGTATTAACTCTTAATCAAACAATTTTAACAAGAAAGGAAGATTTGTTAGCTAATAAATTAGTCAATGCATACTTTGCCCTATTTGAAAAAGTATTATTAGAAACAGATAGTACAAACACAAGTGAATTAAAAGAAACAAAGATAAACCAAGGACGTACTAAACGTAACTTCAAAAAGGGTAAAAAAGGTGGTAAATCTGTTAAAGAAGAAAGAACAGATGAAGAAATCTTGGAAGAAAAGAATTCCAAACTATTTGCAGCTATATTAACAGGTTTGAATCGTTCATTCCCATTCTCTAACTTACCTACAAAAGTATTTGATGATCATTTAGATACTTTATACAAGATTACACATTCTACCAACTTCAATACTTCAGTTCAAGCATTATTATTAATTCACAACATTGTCATTTCTCATAATATCATGGGTCCAGTAAGAGATAGATTCTATAGAACATTGTACGAATCATTATTAGATCCAAGAGTTCTTATTTCTTCCAAGCAAGGTATTTACTTAAATTTACTATTCAAAGCATTAAAAGAAGATTCAGAAAAATCAAGAATAATGGCTTTTATTAAGAGAATTTGTCAAATTTGTCTTAATTGGGTTAATATTGGTACTATCTCTGGTATGTTATATTTATTGATTGAATTAGAGAAAAATGTACCAGAAATCAGAAATTTGTTTATTAATACTCCAATGGATGATGAATTAGCTGCTGTTGATGAAGATGAATCTGAAGAAGATTTTAAAGATGTTGATGAAAATTCAACTACTCCAGTTACTAAAGAACCAGTTAAGAGAGTTTACGATGCTAAGAAAAGAGATCCAAGATTTGCTAATGCTGATAAATCGTCATTATGGGAAATCAATTCATTTCTCAATCATTATCATCCAACAGTATCATTGTATGCTGAAAGTTTATTGGTTGGTCCAGAAGGTCAAAAGAAAGACGCTGAATTACAAGTTGGTAAACCAGATTTAGGATTATTCACTTTGAGTCATTTCTTGGATAGATTTGTTTATAAGAATGCTAAGAAGAAGGTAACTACTCGTGGTACATCTATTATGCAACCTTTAGGTGGATTACATACTGGTTCATTATTGGTTAAATCTACAGGTAGCTCTAATGTTGAAATTCCAGCTAATACAGAAGATTGGATCAATAAGAAAGTACAAGATATCAAACCTGAAGATAAATTCTTCTTTACTTATTTCTCAAGTAAACAGGAAAAGATCAGTAGATCTCAATTCGACAAGGATGTTGAAAAGAAAGCCATAGACGATGAAGAAGGTGGATCTGATCTTGATGATGATACTGTTTGGGATGCTTTGGTCAAGAGTAATCCAGATGTTGAAGGAGACGAAGATGATTTGGATGATGATATGAGTGATTTTGATATGGAAGATTTCTCTGATCTTGACGATGAAGAAGAAGAAGAAGAAGTTGAAATCCCAGAAGGAGATGAAGACGAGTCTGATTTTGAAATTGGTGAAAACGGTGAAGGTCTTGTCACTATTGAAGACTTATCTGGTGATGACGAAGAAGTTGAAGCTGAAGATGATGAAGAAGTCGGAGACAAGGGAGACTCTTCAGATGACGAAGACTTGGGCGAGTTATTAGGAGAAGAAGAAGACGAGTACGATAGTGACGAATTCGAGTTACAGACATTAGAAGATAACGAATCAGATAGTGAGGAGGAAGTAGTAGAAGATAAGAAGTCGAAGAAGAGATCTAGAAACGAAGAAGAAGAAGATAGCAAGAGTGCTAAGAAAGGTAAAAAGAAGCAATCATTGCCTACTTTTGCGTCTGCTGAGGACTATGCCCAATATCTTGACTCCGAGGATGATGAGTACTAGTTATATAGCAATCAATCAATAGAAATGTCATACATAATTATTCAAATATATATATATCAAACGATAACAGTAAGGCAGATCGTCTAGATCTATTTATAGACCCTCGCCAGATCTAGACTCCTTCCCTATTAGGTGAAACACCAGCCAATATGAGCTAACTCGCCACTTGTTACTGCCACTATTCCCTAATAGGGAAACTTTTGTGTTCCTGCGTGAGATTCCCCTTTTGGCTCAGCCACTGTTTACTTGGAAGCGTGTCGAGACTCTCTGGGAAGTACAATATAGTTACGATATGGTTGGCCGATGATATGGGTTGTTATCATGTGTACGGTGAGTGCTGTGAGTCGGTGTATGACCGGTTGGGGTGTAATATCTTCTCTGTGGTGTACTCTATGGTATTATATACTTATGATATCATACAACGCTTTTTCTCACTGCCGCCAACTCAATTGCGCATTGTATACATGAATAGTTAATTTTAACTTAAAATAAATACGTAAAAAAAAAAAAATAAATAAATAATTGTACTTAATACGTTAATTTGCTTATATTAATTTTAATAAACTGCCAGGCCGGCTGAGCCATATATATATATATATATATATAATTCACTTTTCTTTGATCTTATGAGTTATTAGATTGTTTGTTATCATAAGTCTGTCTACTATTCATTCGTTTATCCCTGTGCTTTGTATGTTTATTAATTTCTCAACATGTCATACACTCAAACTCCACGTACCCGTAGATCCACTTCGTTCAATCCAACTCCTCCTCCGACACAATTGAAAACTAGACCTTTCCAAGGCGACAAGGCCCCAGTTATTGTTGATATATCTTTAGATAAACAAGGTAAACAAATTTATCAATTGCATAAGACAAATAATGATCATAGTAATAATAATAGCAAACTATTGAAGACTCCAGAGAAGGATTCAAACTTATCTCCTCCATCTTCCGTTAAGACTGAACAGTCTATGGAACCAAGCAAGAAGAGAAAGAGGTGTAATAATGATAAGGAAAACTTTGATCCTTCAGACGATGGTGAAATCTGGTCGGTTGATGTCGAAGAAGCTTTCAAGAATGCTTTGAGAATCATTCCAAAGCAAGGTTTAAGCAAGATCAAGATCAGTGGTAGGACTTGTGGTCGTAATGAACTTATCTCTGATTTCATCTTAACAGAGACTGGTAAATTTAGAACAAGAAAACAAGTCTCTTCACATATTCAAGTTGTTAAAAATATGAACAAAGATTTTGAATTAATCAAGTTAATCACTGATGGTCCACCAGAAAAGGAAAGTATTAAGAAGAAATTCGATGATGTCTTCAGTAAGATATCATTTGCTAAATCAATGGGTAATAATGGTAAAAAAGAGACAACTACTTCTGCTGCAGCACCTATCACTAATACCGCAGTCAAATTAGAATCAGCATGGAATCCAAGTGTTGAATATAGCGAAGATGAAGATGAAATGGTTGACGATGGAGAATATGAATCTCGTCAAAACTCAGTAGAATATACACCATCAAAACAAACTACCAGTACCACCACCACCATAACAAAATTGAGTAAAAGTGTATCAGTTGAAGATCTCAAATCAATTGATATAAATTTTGAAAAATTTACAATGAATTATATGAATTTCAACAATCCTTCAGATTCGCATAATTTTTCAACATTACCCAATGATTTTCTGAAAGCACCAGTTAGAATCAGAAATAATGCTGATATTTCCAAACGATTCCCACATTTATATGAACTAGTTGATGATATTAAGCATGATTTAAACTTTAGCCCCAACTCATCAATCCCTCCTGTCCCTATCTTACACGGTATGGTTAAGCTTACAACTCCATCTCCATCAAAAGATCTACTCTCAGGTGACTACAACGTCTCATCAAACATCACGTTTAAGAATGTTCCCAAGACAGATACAAATTTTTGTACATTAACAATAATATATTCTTTTGGTAGACAAATCTTGACAACTTTTGAAAAACTAGAGCCAAAAAAGAAATCAAATGGCGATGTTAATATGCAAGTAAGATTAGCTACTAATTACTGGTTTGATTTTTTCAATGGTCTTTATCAATTAATGTCTCAGAAATATGGAGTTATGCAAGACGATATAATCCCAGATGATACACCTGCTGGCTTATTTTTACAAAAAGCTATAAGAGGTATCACTATAAAGCAAATTGTATTTTCAGTACCAAAAGAGAAATTTCATGATAAAATAAATGATAATTTTTCAATTAATGATATAGTTAAAAAGGATATAAGATCAATATTACTTTGGGAATTTTCAAAAGTTGATAATCAAGTAGATGCTCAGTTAAACTTGAGAAAGATTCATTTACCTAACATTAACATCCCACCACAGCTTAACCTAAACCAAACAACAAACACAGCCGCATCATATATTCCTGTTCCTCCTACACCTATACAGTTTGAAAACATCCCAGTACCAACAGGAACAACACCAATATCATTAACGTTCAATCACACAAGAGATATTCTGAACAGTTATGATCACATGGTTGCACCGGGATCAATGACTTCTCCGGACGAAGTCATGCTATCGGGCACACCATCAACCACTGCAGTATCATCAGCAACATCTACATCTGATCCTTTCTTTGTTCAGCCATCATCATTAGCGCAGGTACAACTCCCAACACAGCATGCATTTGGTATGAAGCCAACATCTTCAGGTGATTTAGCCCTTGGTGATGTTAACGTTAACGTTGGTGTTGGTAACTTAAACGTGAATGGTAACTTGTTCGATATGGATAATGGTCAACAACATATTTTTAGTGATTTTATATGGGGTAATTATTAGATGCATACTATATAATTATTTATATCATCAATAGAGAACTAACATATACATTTACATACACTGCTATTTTGTAATCAAACAGAAAGACATGGAGTTAAGTAGTTAACGTAAGAGTAATTTACTAAGATATATATTTTTAAAAATTAATTTTTTGAACAAATGTTACCTCTTTCAAGATCAAGTTATAAATCTTTTTTTTTTTTTTTTTTTTTTTTAAGTACCAACTTTCAATCAACTCTTATACATAGTTAATCCAGTAACTACAATGACTACTCTTCACTACAACATCTACCTTGAATACTTCACAAACTTTCACCAATCATATACTTTAAATAACAACTTCCATCACGTGACTATATGACAATAATCATACATCACCACAACAATTCTCATAGTAAATAAAATAATCGTGAGCCAGTGAAAATTTTTTTTTAATTTATGGCAGGGTAAACTAATGTTGATTGCAAGCTTAGGCTTATGAGGAAGTAGCTATATACATCATTTGCAGATGACATGGTATGTAGATTATTAAATGTTTTAGCCTTCTGATATGTACATGTGTAAATTACTAAGTAGATTATTTATTATCTGTGAATACAACCTATGTTTAGTATAATCTTACGAGTAATTACAACTGAAATATAGGTTAATTGAACGTATATCAAATTATGTATTATATATACTTATTTTCAAAAAGGTTTTGTTAAAAGATTGATGAAAGTTTAGATTAAAAGATAAATAGATTAATTATGGATTAACTAATAATTTATTCGTCTTTTAATAAAGCTTCTCTCTTTTCAGCAATTCTTTGTTGTCTTCTTTCTCTAGCAGCCTTGTTTCTTAATCTTCTAGCATCAGATTCTTCCTTAAGAGCCTTTTCTCTAGCAGCGTTAGCCTTAGCTTGGATAACGTGTTCGACTAAAGCTCTCTTGTGTTTGAATGAGTTACCTTTAGCAGATTTGTATAAAGAGTGGTATAAGTGTCTGTCGATTTTACCAGCAGCTCTGTATTTAGCTAATAACTTTCTTAAGACTCTTAATCTTCTCATCCATAAAACTTGAGTTGGCATACGAGCTTCAGCAGTACCCTTTCTCTTACCGAAACCCATATGTCTACCACCTCTTTTAGATTCAGCAACAGCTCTTGCGTGTGATCTAGAGTGAACGGTAACTGGCTTTTTAACAATGGTACCATTTCTGTATAATTTTCTGATAGCTTGTCTGGAGTTAGCTTCGGCAATTTCAGAGGTTTCATTTGGATCTAACCAAACCTTTCTCTTTCCAACACCTAAGACAGAGGCTGCAAGTCTCTTTTGAGTACGAAGATTAGCCCTATAATAAGATAATAAGTTAGTATTTGTTATTGAGGTGAAGAAGCATATTGGTTTTGCTCTACTCTGGTACATTCTATAATCCTTGAGTATGGTGAACTAGACATTGAACTCATTACTTATATTGAAATTATCCATCCATATTGAAGTAATAATCAATAGAAACTTTATCATTGTAAATCTTCATGTAATCAATACAACTGGACAAATATATTCATTCTTTCCTCAATCCGATGTATTGTGATGACTCTTTTCAATATATCTTCAAGTTGCTTTGATCATACATTTGATTCCATGTATTGAATAGTTCATACTGAGTGTTCATGAGTGATAAATGTATATATATATGGTTTAAAATAGAGCAGAGTAGAGTGGTGTGTGAATATGATGGTGATATGACATACATTTTTAATTAATTAATGATGATTCTAATCAGAAATGTTATATAAAAGAAAGTATCAAAATAATAAATTTGAATATAGTTAATGTAAATTTTTTTTTAACTAAAGGAAAGGAAATGAAATGAAAATTTGTGTAATTTCTCAGTTGAAGAGAAATTGAAAATTAATTTGTTAGCGGTGTGAGGATTAGTGGGAGCTCTAAGTGAGCGGTGTGAGGAGTTTACTTATTTTTTATTTTATTGTACACTCAAAGAAAATGACAGATGTGACTGTCAGTTGGTTGTTCTTGTAGATCACGTGACTAAGGGAGAGGGTTAGCAGAGTACAGCAGAGTGATATGATAATGTAAGGATGTATGGTTCACCTACTGATTACCTAATCTAAGATACATAAAATTTTATTGTACATAAGAGAATTTTTTTTTTAAAAAAAATATGATAGATATACTGAGTAGTATAGTCATCTCACTTGGCTGAACCATACACCTACTACTAATAATGGCCCACTCTTCAAGATCTAAGTCAAAGCTCCGTGCTAAGCATGTTACTAGAAACGGTCCAGAAATCGTCAATACTGAAAATGCAAGAAGAGCTAGAATTGCTGAAAAATTAAAAGCCGATTTAGCTAAACAAAAAACTGAAAATACTTTAGCTACAGCTAATAAGGAAGACAGCATGACTGATGAAACAACTGAAGAAAAGAAGATAAGTACTTCTGGATGGAGAAAAGCAAGACATTTAAACTATAAGAGAAATAAAGCTAAAAAATCAAATTCAAAGAATAAAACAACCAAGTTTTGATTACTTTCCATCTTTAATTATACTTATACTCATAGATGATACTCATAGACCATGCTCTGTTATATCATCAATGATTAAAAATTCATAGATCTTCATAAACATCTTTTATAAGATATTTATTCGCTTTATATCGTTACGCTAATTTAAGAAAATGTTACATTATATGCATATATTTACCATTATATCGTAGTATTGGCTTCCATCTCGTATCAATCACCTTATACCACTGATCTTATCACCTCCCAACACTAATCTATCTTCTTAATCTATATATATATCTCATATCTAATCGAATGTATCACCAGTAATTTAAAGATCTGCCAATATCACCCGTGTCACCGAACACCAAGTAAACAACTTACTTCTCCATATCACTTGACATTCATTTCCTTATCTATTTTCCAAGTAGTATTTACTGTATAAGCAAGTTAAGAAATGAGAGAATGAGAGTTCCATTGTTAAGTCTGGCACTTACCGGATCTTTCATATCTGATCTTAACGATTATAATTACTATAAATCAATAACTGATTATCTAAACGATTTTCCTGATAATGATACAAATACACATAATTGGTATTCTCTGAAGGGGAACAAGTTACTGGAAAGACTATGCATTGATGAATTGGATGTTGATGTTTTGAAAATTGGAGATGTTGGTCAATTTGGAGCTTCGTCAAAATTAAAAATTGTTAACTACAACGATGGTCTCATCGTTAGTGTTGATTCCTCCATATTCATTTACAACACACAATTGAAGTTGTCTAAGATAGTGAAAGTAAGTGATTCAGTCATCCAATTGGAAGTCAGTGATAATCTGTTATTTGTGTTAACTGAATCCAAGGTATTTGTGATAAATATTAAAACTGGTCAACTCATAGATTCCCTAATAACAAACTTACACAACATAAACCACATACAAATGATAAGATTACAGAATAGCAAAACAGTGATATTTGGTATACTAGGCATGTCTTCAACTTTCTCACTCATAGCATTCAACGAGACACTAACTCAATCACCAATAGTCCATTTGGAATTCTGGCCAAGAGGTATAATATGTCTACAAAGACATTACATGTACATAATCGGATCCAAAGGTCAATATTCAGTATTCAGATATAACACACAGACGAAAACATTAACCCCAGTGGATAAATCTACGTCTCATTTTATATTCTCACAGCATAATTTTGGATATCCAGATATATACGGTAATGTTATTAATTGCTATTCGTTAGGCTCAAAATGGTGTCTGATTCATGAACAAGGTTGGATAATTTATCATTTAAGTAACGGGAAATTAGTGGAAATGATATCTTCCCCAATGTCGAGCACTGTTGATCAGTTGTTCATTCGTCAGGATGTTACCGATGATGAAGATACACAGTTTGAGATATCTATGTTAAATAGTGATTTAATGGTAGTTAATAATGGTAATGTACGTGTGTTAGAGGTATCAGATTTCAGATTAGATACCGTGGTTCATTTTAAAGATATTTTATGGTCAGTTTATGTTGATAATGGCGAATTGAAGTTAGATCAGTTGAAACTTACACAGAATGCAATTGTGAAAGAAGACACATGTACTCTCTCATCTTCTCACAGGGAGTTGATTACTTTTCATAGACATAATTTGACTATTTCCAGTACAGAGACAAGCGAGTTTGTGGTTTTGATCAATGATCAAGAAGTTGGGAGATACTCAGTTGGTTCAAATTTGAAAAGTGTCTTTATGATAGGTAGTTACTTACTTGGATTATTAGACATAAATAACAGACTCACATTTTATCAAGTTTTTTCAAATGGTAAATTGAAATATAAGATGGCTATAGCACCACCTAACTATACTGAACCTGAGGTTAAATTACTCACACAGTCAAAATGGATTGAGATAGTCTTTGGGAATGAACAGGTTATATTGGATATAGATACACTGAGTATCGTCTATTCTGGATATTTACAGAATTATGATATTGAAAAGAAGGCTGTATATCTAGGTGATGATAGAAAGAAGTTACAAGATGATCTATTGTTATTAGTGGGAAATTATTTCAAAGAGACAAGCAATGAACTACAGCTATTCTCATTGAAGCAGTCGCCTAGTATATTTTATTCACCTTCTACTCCACTAACATCAATTTCAATCAAGTTATTTGTTATAATGGGATATCAATATACAATAGATAACCCAGGAAAGAAAATAAATGAACAGTTTCTGGCATATACAATAGATAATTTCGATCCTTTCCACTTCTTGAAAGAGTTAAGTGAGCTCTGTTTGAACCCTAAAGTTGGCCCACTAGCTTTAGAATTAATGGAAGATGTACTCACAGGCGTTGGCTATTTTTCTGAAGAAATTGTATCCACATGGACTCCCTATCTCTCAATGTACGACTCTCCATCTTTTATCACTGATCCCAAGAAACAAGTATTGTCATTACATGCGTGCATTGTCCTGTCACTAATTTTGTCTCAATCTAATTTATCCCCCAAACTATCAACAACTGTTATAAACACATTACTGCAATTGATGACAAATTCAGAATCAGAGTCAGTGACCATCCTAATGTTGAATTTACTATCCAAATTAACACCAATGATAATATCTAGAAGAATATCAATAAATCCAATCGACTTAATACTATTCATACTAAAACTTAGATTTGAAAAATCAACACATTTCAAAACTGGGAACTCAAAAGTGTTCATGGCTTGTACTACATACTTGAACTCAATATACAAGTTTAATTCAGATATATTGATTATTTCGCTAGGTTACATAATTACTTGGATCATGCGTAATAACTCGATAACAACGGTGGTTTCACATAAGGCTACTGATATAACAACTCTTGAAAATACTAATAATTCATTATGTTTTACATCTGCTAAAGTTAACTTAGTACTCAAAATATCAGCTATAGATTACATTAATTACTTATTAATAGAGCATTCAGATATTTTGAAACCAAACGACTTGTTCCTGTTAATTAATCCATTGATTTCATTCTTTACAGAGACAACTCATCAGCATTTTACACAGAGACACCCATCTGAAGAACTGAAGATATTGTTTGATACGTTAGATTTGACAAGCAATATTCTCAGTACAAATTTTCATAGCACATTAGCATCACATTTTGCCGACGTTGGGTTACAATCCAGGAGCTTTGACCTGTTTCAAACAGCTAAACATGATGCTAAACTGTTTTTATCATTAGATGATACAGAACTAGGCCAACTAGGTTACTCTGGAGTCATATTTTCATCTCAGTCCTTGGCAGATATGAACCATCCTCACTATACCCGTCACCTTCATCTTCATCTGCACCACAATCACAAACAGTGGTCTATGTACACTTTAAAGATAAATGAAGTGACTCAATCACAAGCCGAATTTCAGTTATGCCAAGATTTGCTGAAACTACTGGGAACAAAACAATTTATCACTTCACCTAGATTCTCAAATGATGGGCGCTACGTTGCTGGTCTCAATTTTACTACGTTTACAATCACAGTTTGGGACTTACAGAAATCAACAATAGATAGACCATCTCTTGCTATGATCCATAATGATTCTATCTCAATGAAAGTTCAAGATTTTGGATTGTTATTCTTACAGTATTATTGGTCTAAGATATCTACACATTTCAAGTATACCAGCGGTAATGATAAACTATGGGATGCATTCAAGCTTTTACATACAGAATCCATGCAAACTACAAATGAATCATCACCGACATCTATTGACAACAATAATCAAACTCCGTCTAATCCACATCTGGTGATCGAGCCCATGTCTCAAATTTCGTTCGCTGATATTGTTCTCAAATACTGTGAGCTGTTCGCCCAAGACGGCGTCACCATCAAACCAGCAGATATAAACATAGAGTGGCTCAACAGCGACCGTATCTGCCTCAAGATGACAGGAAAAGTCATCTTTGTGTACACCATCTGCTAACTGTAAATAAATAGCTATTTAAAAAAAATTAATAATATTTACCAAAATTGTTCGCGACGCACTACAACAATAAATTTAAGTAGCAACCAAAATGGGGTTGGCAGCTTCTATTGATAACCCTAACAAATATAAAAAGCATTTTGCTAGATATCAATAGTATTCTAATTAGATCATACAGTTGAATATCACTGTATACATTGAATCTGGAGAATGCCTAAAGTTGTATTGCTCAGAGTGGGTGATACCGGAGAACCTATACAAGGTGATAACCGTGGGGTTTTGACATTCCCAGCCTGCCCTCCCGACCCCAGTTCCAAACCTGGTGATGCATTATTCATCTTGAGGTTCTACATCGTTGCAGGATCGAAGATATCCAATCATGGAGCTATCTGGACTGATGCTCCACCTGTTGAAGATAAACCTTACAAAAGAGGTAAATATTATGGTCATAAGATTGATGGTTCTTTTTACAAGGATAGCGTTATTGATATCAAGATTTACAGACCAGGAGCATATAGTTATTATCTAGGTTACCATTCAATTGAAAATGAAGGAGAAGTCGAAGATTTCAAGACAACTAGGAAGTTTTATTTTGTTGTTCCACCATCGTTATACATTAATGAGACTTATTTACCTCTAAATGCTATAAGTATGCAATCAATGATTTCCAAGTGGATGGGTACATCGGTTGAAAAAGATTGGGATCCAATTTTTGCTAATGTAGCAAAGAAAGGTTACAATATGATTCATTTTACACCATTACAAGAAAGAGGTGCTTCTAATTCACCTTACTCGATCTATGATCAATTAAAATTCGATCCTACCAACTTCCCTGGTGGCTCAGATGATGTTAAAAAAATGACAAAAGAATTACAATCTAAGCATGGAATTTTATCAATGACCGATGTTGTTTTCAACCATACTGCTGATAATTCAGAATGGATTCGTGAACATCCTGACGCTGGATATAATCAAGAGACTGCTCCACATTTACAGTCTGCTATGGAATTAGATAAACTATTGTTTCACTTTAGTAAGTACATGAAATGGCATGGATACCCAACGAATATCAACACAGTTCAAGATCTACTGAAAGTCATGGATGGTATCAAGATCCATGTATTGGGTGAATTAAAATTATGGCAATTCTATGTAGTCAACGTTACTGAACACTTGTCAGAGTTAGAAAAAGTATGGAAACGTGGAACTCTTTGTGAGAAAATCGAAATTCCAGAAGATGTTAGAGAATCTTTACAAAAATTAGCAAGTTTTGTTTCTGAAAAATGTACTGATAAACCATTTGAGTTATCAGTTAGAAATGGTAACCGCTTGAATATAACAAGATTTGCTGAAATTTTAAGTTCTTTATATGCCAATGATACTTCATTTGATGTTATTAAGAAAGAGGCACATAAAATCATGGATGAAATCAATCTCAAATTATACAATGAATATGATAACGATAATAGTGAAATTTTGGAGCAATTGTATAATAGAATCAAGTATCAAAGATTAGAAGAGCACGGCCCCAAATTAGGTGAAGTTAACAAAGAGAATCCATTAGCTGAACCTTATTTCACTAGATTTGAGGATTCCAATGGTAAAGAATGGTCATTAGCAAATAATGGTTGGATTTGGGGTGGTAATCCATTAGTTGATTTTGCTTCAAATAAATCAAAAGCTTATTTGAGAAGAGAAGTTATAGTCTGGGGTGACTGTATCAAATTACGTTATGGTTCAGGACCTGAAGATTCTCCTTATTTGTGGGACCATATGATGAGATATGCAAAACTCTCAGCTGAAATATTTGATGGTTTCAGAATTGATAATTGTCACTCAACTCCATTGCATGTTGGTGAAGCGTTACTTGATGCTGCCAGAGAAGTCAATCCAAACTTGTATGTTGTTGCGGAACTGTTTTCAGGTAGTGAAGATTTAGATATTTTATTCATGGAAAGATTAGGTATCTCATCATTGATTAGAGAAGCAATGCAAGCTTATTCAGTTGGTGAATTATCAAGATTAGTTCACAGACACGGTGGAAGACCAATTGGGTCCTTTAGATGGTTACCATTGGATACTACAGCTTATCCAGCAGATGAAGATGAATTCTCCAAGAGATCTTGTGAAAATATCAACAAATGTTCTGAAATCCCAATTCCTGAAATATTAAGTGCTCAACATCCACATGCACTTTTTATGGATTGTACTCATGACAATGAAATGCCAGCAGAAAAGAGAACCATTGAAGATACTTTACCCAATGCTGCTCTTGTATCATTTTGTTCATGTGCAACAGGAACAGTCTTTGGTTATGATGAATGTTATCCACACTTATTAAATGTTGTTCAAGAGAAACGTCAATATACATATGGTGATTTTGGTATTGGTGAAGTCAAGAGAAAATTGAATGCCATTCGTACTGAAATTGCAAATCAAAGTGTTGAAGATATGGAATGTAATGAAATGCATGTTCATCATGAAGGTCAATTTATTACCGTTCATAGAACAAATGCTAAGACTGGTAAAGGTTATTTCTTAATTGCACGTACAAAATTTTATCAAGATGGAGATCAGTCATTAGCTCCTATCAGTCTCAGTGGTACCACTGTTAAGAATGAATTTTGTTACTCTTTATCAAGATCTGCTGATCCAGAAAGCTCAACAGAGGATAATAAAATTCATCCTATTCCTGTTGAGCTTACTTCACTACCTCCATTAGAATGCTATTTTGACGAAGAGAATAACTGCAGCATGATTAAATTACCAGATTACTTCCCACAAGGTTCCATTGCAGTTCTTTCTACAAGTATTACAGGTTGTGACGACGAACTTGATCAATTTGTAAGAGGTGGTGCTATTGAAGCAGCCAAAAATCTAGATCTTTTTGATTTGAATATAATACTATACCGCTGTGAATCCGAAGAAAGAGATGCTTCAGCTGGTACAGATGGTGTTTATAATGTTCCAGATTATGGTCATTTAGTATATGCTGGTATTCAAGGTTGGATTTCTGTTCTTGGTACAATCATTAAAAATAACGATTTAGCTCATCCATTAGCTGAACACTTGAGACAAGGTACATGGGCTTGTGATTATATTCATAATAGATTGATAAAGTATGAAGCTTCATCAAATGGAATTACAGACTTCAAGAAATGGTTAGAATCTAGATTTGATAAAGTCAAGGAAGTCCCATATTTCTTGGTTCCCAGATATTTTGCATTAGTTGTCGGTGTTGCTTATGAAGCGTTGAGATTCAAAGCATTGTCATTAATGAATAAGAAGATTCAGAAAAGTACTGTTTTTGTTCAAAGTTTAGCTATGTGTTCTTTGCAAATGGTTGGTATGACAAGAACAGCTTCTATCAATCCATTTGTTCCTGTTGCATCAATGGCAGCTGGTTTACCACATTTTAGTTATGATTTTATGAGATGTTGGGGAAGAGATGTATTTATCTCTGTTAGAGGTTTATTGATTGCCACTGAAAGATACCAAGAAGCCAAAGATCATATTTTGAATTTTGCAATGACTTTGAAACACGGACTCATTCCAAATTTACTAGGTTCAGGTAAAGATCCAAGATATAATGCCAGAGATGCTGCTTGGTTTTTCTTAGAATGTATCCAGTCATACATCACTGTTGTTCCTGGTGGTGAAGAAATTCTCGATTGTAAAGTTAAGAGAAGATTCCCAAAAGATGATACTTATATTCCTTTTGATGATCCACGTGCATTCAGCTATGAGTCGTCAATAAGAGATATCATTTATGAAATATTATCAAGACATGCTGGTGGAATAAGTTACAGAGAAGCAAATGCTGGACCAAACTTAGATTCTCAAATGACAGATCCAGGTTTCAATGTCAATGTTCATGTTGATTGGAATACTGGTCTTGTTCATGGTGGTAATCAATTCAATTGTGGTACATGGATGGATAAGATGGGTGAAAGTGCAAGAGCTGGTAATAAGGGTGTTCCTGGTACTCCTAGAGATGGTGCTGCTATCGAAATCAATGGTATGGTTAAAAGTGCTTTGAGATTTGTCAACGAATTGAATGGTAAAGGTCTTTTCCCATATACTTCAGTCAAGACTCAAGAAGGTACTGAAATCACTCTACAAGCATGGGAACAACTAATTCAAGATAATTTTGAAAGATGTTTCTACATTCCAGAAGATCCAGCTGATGATGATAAATATGATGTTGATCCAAGCATAATTAACAGAAGAGGAATTTATAAAGATCTCTACAAGTCAGGTAAACCATACGAAGATTACCAATTAAGAGGAAATTTTCCAATTGCTATGGTTGTTGCACCAGAATTATTTGATCCTGGTAAGGCATTGAAATGTATTCAATTAGCAGATAAAGTCATGAGAGGTCCGATTGGTATGAAAACATTAGATCCATCTGATTTCAATTATAGACCTTATTATCATAACAGTGAAGATAGTACCGATTTTGCTACATCAAAGGGTAGAAATTATCATCAAGGACCTGAGTGGTGTTGGATTTTAGGATATTTCTTTAGAGCATTCCGTTTATTTCATTTCAACGAGCATCCAGATTGTAAGACTGAAGATGGTGAACCAACTAATCATTTACATCAATTATTATCTAATAGATTAACTGGTCATAAGAAATGGCTAAGGGAAAGTCCGTGGGCTGGATTGACAGAATTAACCAACAAAGATGGTGAATTTTGTTATGACTCCAGTCCAACCCAAGCCTGGAGTGCTTCATGTTTATTGGATATGTACTTAGACTTTTGGTTAACTGAATCAACAGGTTTATAGATCTTACTTTACTTATTATTATTATTTTTATTATTATTATTTATATTATTATTTATATTTTTATATTTATTTAGAAAAATTAGAAAACGAATTTCCTTATTATTTAATCAGAAGAGTATATAAATAGTGGGTTAGTTTATAAATCAAACTGTGCAACAGTTTCATCCAAAGATTTTACAAGAATATCAACAATTTCATCAATGGTTTCCTTGTCAATAGTATAGGTTGGAGCTAAATAGAAATGATCACCAAGAATACCATCATTAGTTCTGTCACTTCCAAAGACAAGTAAACCATTTGCTAAACATTTGGCAGAAAATACAGCACCAAAATGTAAAGAAGGATCATGTGATTCTTTTGTAACTTTATCCTTAACAAATTCAGCACCTCTAAATAAACCAGAACCTTTGAGAGTACCAACATACTTATGAGATCCAAGTTTAGCTTCCAGTTGTTGAGCAAGATATTCACCCATTACTCTTGAATTTTCGACTAAACCACCTTCAATAACTTTTTTCTGAACAGCAAGAGCAACTTTACAGTTTAAGTAATGTGAGTGATAAGTTTGAGCCCCAAGAATCTTTCCAGAACCTTGAGCAATGGTTTGCTGAACTTTTGGAGAGACTAGGACACCAGCAATGGTGACATAACCAGAACCAAGAGTTTTACCAACAGTTTGTAAATCAGGACCTTTATCTTTTGGTAAGAATTGTTCCCAGGCATGGTAGGTACCACATCTACCTAAACCACACATGACTTCATCTAAGATGAATAAAGCACCATACTTGTGAGCAATTTCTCTACAACCTTCCAAGTAACCAGGAACTGGAGTTTGACAACCAAGAGTGGAACCAGAGACAGTTTCACAGATGAAAGCAGAAACTGTATCAGGACCAGCTGCAATAAAGACATCTTCAAGTTCTTTGAGTAATCTGTCTTTATATTCACTAGCAGATTCACCTTCCTTTTGATGACGGTATGGATTACATTCTGAAACAACTGGAGTGTTTTCTCTTGAAATAGTTATATCTTTATAATCTTGGAATCTAATGGTATTGCCAATAGCTAAAGCACCTAAAGTGTAACCATGGTATGATTGATTTCTCGAAATATACTTAACTCTTTGTCTGTCACCTCTTTCAAGATGGTATTGTCTGGCAATTCTCATTGCATTTTCATTCGATTCAGAGCCTGAACATGTCCATAATGCAGATGCAAAAGCATTCTCAGGGGAGTTCTTACAGACATACTCGGCAAGATCTTCGGCATAGTAATTACTGACAACTGATGGAAAAGAGTAAATACACTCTTGACCAGCTTCTGCAATTACTTTAGCAATATCTTGATCACCATGACCAATACTTCCAACGGCAGCACCAGTACTACCATCAATGTATACTGTTCTAGTCTTAGTGATTGGATCCTCGATAGTAATTCTAGCGCCCTTACCACCAACCACCATTGGGGTCTTGGACATCACGCTTCCTTGTAAAATATATGATGGAGCAGCTTCAACAGTCATTTTGTTTCTATATGATTCAGTACTTGCTTATTCAAGCTCCAACAAACTAATGTAACACTATAGAATCTATAGATTTAGAGCTGACATTCTTCATATATATATATATATCAACTAAGAGTACCCGCTTCGTCAATGAATTGTTCAGCGGAGAGAGGTGCCACCATAAGCTTCTGGATATACCTAACCGTACGTTACTCCATCCGAAGCTTAGAGAGACCTGCTTTAGCGCTCGAGAAATTCTTATCAAAATCTATATTCTTTCCAAATCGGGAATAACAGGCGCTTTGGCAGATAAGGAGGCATTGGAAGCGCTTAAAGTGCGATAAGCCTAATAAAGTTCTCGGGCTGGGACATACTCGACATACTCGTGGCTAATGGGCAAGTAAGCCGGAGAAGCAGTTAGTCTACAGACCGGACCAGAGTTAAGTTGTAGAGTATTAGCTACTTGTTTGATTTATATTTTCCCTAGACGAGTGATTTAAACGCCCAGTTTGAATAAGATAAGAGAGGAAAAAGACACATTGATGAAATATCAAAGTAGAACACCAAGAAATGAACTACGGAATGGCTACTAGCATGATCTCAGTGAACGAGCTGACTTCCAACCCTGAGCAAACCGATACACCATTATCTACGAGTCCCCAAAGTAAGAAAGTTGCCAGAAAACACTCCAGAAAATTTGAGAGAACAAGTACAGGATGCTTGACTTGTAGAAGGAAGAAGAAGAAATGTGATGGTAAGAGACCAGTTTGTGATAGATGTAGCCGATCAAATCAAGAATGTGAGTTGCCAAAGATTAAGTTTCTGCAATGTAATACCAATAGTGTCGTTCAAAATGGTAAAGGTGAAAGTATAAAACAGAGGTTCATTGAAATCAAAGAAGACTTTAACAAATCTGATTTACAGCTTCCTTCACCTCAACAGTTGCCGGCAGTTAATACCAGAAAGAACTTGTTATCTGCTATACCATCTTTGAAAACAACAGAAGAAACACTGAACTCATTACAACCAGAACCAAAGATGCTAACTCTGAACATGAGATCATCGAAAACAAAAGCATTTGATACAAAACAATCTTCGATAACTCTCAAGAAAATCGAAGTTGATAAAGAGTATTTGAGAACTGTACCAGTATCTTACGTTAGAAAATTAATTGCTCCTTCACAAGATATGATAATAGAGTATCAAAATAGGATGAATAAAATCATCGATGCGGTTATTGAAATGTCAACACTAAAATCTTTAGATTTATATACCCAATCATCAACATCAAATAATACACCCCAATCTTACTTATCACCACCTGTTGGATCATTTACTTATTCTGGATCTCCAATACCACCACCACCATTAATGGAGTATGATCTACATAGCATGGACTATAATGACACATCCATACCAATGATTTCAACAGTTTCATCAACCAACTCTTCAATGTCATCATATGATTCATCTTCTAGTAATTACTCTCATTCAGCGCATGATATGCAAATCGCTTCGATTCTAAGTGACATTCCAGAGCAGCAGAAAATTAAACCGACAAATATTGTGAATTTGAAGATAATGGATCAGTATATTAACGAGGTTATAAGAGTTCAGAACATTTTACCTAAATCACTGATGGAACTCTTTTACAATGCTGCAGGATCACCAAGTAGTATATTATACAAAACTCTAAATTCATGGTGTTGTCTATATATTTATTACTGCCATGACTCATTAAGACTACGATATAATCAAATTCCATTCAATGATTTAGGAGAATCTTTTTACAAAGAAGTTATGAATACCCTACAACAGGATGAAGATAAATTCAATAATATTAATGACATAACAGATACCCAATTTTTAATCTATTGCTTATTGATATTTATCAATAATCTTAAGAGTAATGGATCAAATGATTTTTATAGAGTTATCAAGAAGGTTAAGTATCTTGTTGGTTTGAAAGGAGGGATCTCAACAGTGATGAACAACAGTAAACTTAATGCATTGATTGCATATCTTTTATATTTTGATTTATCTACAACCTATGCTCCTCATACAGGTACAGTTTTTCAACAATCTGATTTTAATACATTTTTTGATGTTGGTAAAAAGAAACAAGTTACTAATCATTCAGATGTATTTGAAGTAACTCACGACTTGATCAAGATATACTATGCAATTTCCAGATTATCAAGTTTAGTTAATGTTGCTGACGATGACTTAGATCTGAGATCAATCTTGTTAGAAGCTGACCACCTCGAAAAACAACTTGGGGCTGTGAGTTTGGATCTTAGTCAAGTAAATGATGAGAAACAAAGGAGAGAAAAGCAAAAGCTGTTTAATTTTTACAAAGATGTTGGATATCTCTATATTTTACAATGCATTCATAGAAGACAGTCATTATCAATTGAAACTATGTTACTAGCAAGAAATTTATTACAGCAAGTTAATGGAATTGTAACCTCAGAATACGCAAGAACTATTTCAATTTTTCCTTTGTTTATTATAGCCGTTGATGTAGCTACTTTTGAGACTAGATCATGGATGATTCATCAGTTTAGCTATTTATATGAAGTTACGAGAAATCCAAATATAAGATGTATTATTAGATTATTGAAAGAGATATGGATGGCTAATCCTGATGGATTTAAATATGTATTTTGGCCAGAAATTGCTGCACAATCTGGTTGGATAGTATCAATTACATAAGTTTTATATAAATTAAATAATTACTTATTTTTCATCATCTAATGGATAAACAGTTGGATCCCAACCAGTAATGAAGTAATCATCTGGATGTTCTAATTGCTTAACGTCCTCTTCTGCTAATTTGAAATCAAAAACATCTAAGTTAGTAATTGCTCTTGATTCAGTGATTGTCTTAGGTAATACAATGTAACCTTTTTCAAGAGACCATCTAATCAAGATCTGAGCTGGGGTCTTATTGTACTTCTTGGCAACGGCTAACAAATCAGGATCATCAAATTTTCTAGCTTTCACCAGAGGAGAGTAAGCTTCTGGGATAATGTCGTTATCTAAACAAAATTGGCATAATTCAGATCTCATTAACCATGGGTGTAGTTCAACTTGATTTACAACAGGTTTGTATTTCAAATCTGGATAGCTTAGCAATTCTTTAATATGTTTGATACCGTAATTTGATACACCAATGTTCTTAACTTTACCAGAATCAACGGCTTCTTGAAAAGCCATCCATGTACCATGTCTCTTTTCATAATTGGAGTTTGGAGAATGTATCAATACAAGATCAATATAACCAATGTCCTTAGCTAATTCCAAAGACTCTGCAAGAGCTTTCTTAGTTTCTTCATAACCGTGGAAAGTATCCCAAACTTTTGTGGTATAGAAGACATCTTCACGTTTGTTGTTAACAGGATCTTCGGCAATCCACTTGGCAATACCAGTACATGATTCTAATTCATTTTCATACCATTCAGCACAGTCAATGTGTCTGTATCCTATTTTAAGACATTTGTAAACTATATCTTCAGCAACGCTAGGTGGGGTCTTGAAAACACCTAATCCTACAGCTGGGATTAAATTTCCAGAGTTGAGTTTGATCAATGGGGAAAGAGTCATGGTTGAGCAATGTTTGAGTGATGTTTGAGCTTAAGTCAGAGTACCCAATGGCAACAAAATGGATAAAAGTTGGGATATATAAAGGTTTAGTTTAAATTAGTAATCCTGAAGATCAAAAATATATCGAAAAAAACTAACTATATGTGAGACTATGAGAGCGCATATTTATACCGCAATTATCTTCGCAATTACTTTTCAATTGGTCAGTTATCCATAATTGATCGTTGAACACATGGTTAACATCACTATATACTCTTCATGGTATACCAAGTACTTACTAATGAAGGAACTAGAACAGAATAGAACAGTACAGACGCTTAACCTACCTCCAAGCCGACATCTTATCGCTCTTGAAGCATTAGCCACCAACATACTCATCAGCCGTACTCTCTGCTTCACCAAGTGACCCCTCCCTGTCTGTCTGATAACCGTTTTAAAGTTCATTTAATCGATTATTATTGTGTTGCATCTAGCTACTTGTTCCGCCCAACCCAGCAGACTATACTAGGCCATCGAATGGTTCCTCTCCAGCTGATAAGATCCCAGTCGCTACTCACTTACCAAAAAGGAAATTTCCCAGCTCGAGATCTTTGCGATAACAATAGATTGCGGAATATGCGAGCAAGAAGCTCAGAATGGCCCAGTAGGCCTCCTGCATGGGTAACGGAAGACGCTTAATACGTGTACCAGTTTCCCTTTCTGGGTAGGTCAAGCACCTGAGATCCTGTTCAGTGAAGGTCATTGAGTGCTTGAGATTTATTGTTGATAAACGAGTTAGGCCTATAGCTGGCTGAGCTGTAACACACACTGTCCCGAAATAGTAACACCATTCTTTCAGAGATAAGGATAAATTATTCAACGTTTCTGTGAAAATATATATAATTGAGTGGATCCTCATCGTTGTACTTGTTTGTTTACATATTCCAGAGAAAAGCATGTACTTGATTTTCAATTAATATACAGCAGAGATGTTTTATAAAGACGAAAAGAAAAAAGCTCATGAGGTTAATATTATTGAAGAAGAAAACTCCGATTCTCTTTCTTCAAACATTGCTAACGTTGGAGTTGTCGGAGATGGGAAAGTTTTTGATCCAACAATTGAATTAAGTTCTGGTGTGAGAAGAGGTTTGAAAACCAGACATATCACTTTGATGGCCCTCGGTGGTATTATTGGTCCTGGTACTGTTGCTGGTCTTGGTGTTATATTGAAGAAAGGTGGTCCAGCTACATTGTTAGTTGATTATGCATTATTAGGTAGTATTGGTTTCGCTGTGATGCAATCTGTTGGTGAATTAAGTTCTCTCTATCCACAAACTATTGCTCAACAGGCCACTAGATTTGTTGACAAGGCTTTTGCAGCTACAATTGGTTACAATTATTTAATTATTTGGCTTTCTGTTGCATGTTCAGAATATAATACTCTAGCATCAACATTACAATTTTGGGGTCCACAGGTCCCCGTGTATGGATATTTCTTGATATTTTGGACTTTTTTTATGACTATACAGTTTTTTGGTTCAAAATGGTATGGTGAATCTGAATATTGGCTAGCTATTTGTAAGATTGTTGGTATTACTGCTTTTTATATATTTTCAATTGTTTACATGAGTGGTGGTATTAGTGGTACTCCAGCTTTTGGTTTTAAGAATTTTGACACTCCATGGGGTGGTAACAAGGCTATCAAATCTTTAGCTTCTGTTTTCACAGCTGTTAGTACTGCTTATGCTGGTGTTGAAATGGTTACAGTTGCAGCTGCAGAGACTAAGAATCCACCAAAGGCTATTCCTATTGCTATTCGTCAAACATTTTGGAGAATTATTTATGTTTACATGTTAATCTGTTTATTCTATGGAGTTACATGTCCTTATGATAGTCCAGAATTTTCTTTAACCACTGGTGCTTTGAGATCTCCAATGACAGTTGCTATTACAAATGCAGGATGGGCTGGTTCTAAACACTTGGTTAATGCTTTTATTGTCATTTGTGCGCTCAGTGCTATCAATTCATGTATTTATATTGGTTCAAGAACATTGGTTAACTTAGCTGCAGAAGGAATGATACCATTTGGCAAATTCTTTGCTAGAACAAACAAGAGAGGTGTTCCATATGTTGCTGCTATTACATTCAACTTAATTTCATTCATTTCATTGATGAATATTTCAGCTGGTGCATCAACTGTGTATAGTTATATCTTAAACATCTCTGGTGTTCCAACTTTCATTGTTTGGGCAGGTATTAGTTACACACATATAAGATTTAGAACAGGATGGGTTAAAGCTGGAAGATCCTTGGACGATTTACCATACAGAAGTCTTTGGTATCCAATATTACCAATATATTCAATTGTTATGAATATCTTCTTATTGTTAATTCAAGGTTGGACATACTTCAAGCCATTTGATTATAAATGGTTTATTGATTGTTATATCTTATTACCTATGTTCTTTGTATTCTTCTTTGGTTTCAAGTACTTCAATAAAACCAAATGGGTTAAATATGAAGAAATGGATTTTGAAACAGGTAGACGTAAAGATTTAGAAGAAGTTGTAGCTATTGCTAAAGCTGAAAGAGCTGCTAAAAGGGAACAAGCTGGCGGAATCAAAGCATTCTTCGTTAAGATGTTTACCGAAGTTTTTTAATTTACTTTTATATATAGAGTTTTTATTTCGTTATCGTGATTGCCACTGGTTGGTAAATGTTATTTAGTTTTAAAATATTTTGATATTTGTAAAAAATTAATATTTAAATTTCCTCAGCGTTTAATTTTAAAATAGTTATAAAATAATTTCTAAACACATAACATGTTCTAGTTATTACCATAATCACCTCTTCTTCGCCACCTAGATAACATACACAAAAAGACAGCCAGCCATGAGATTCCATACAATTACAGGAATATCATTATTATTCTTAGCTACTACATCCAAGGCCTTGCAACCGCTTAGTTTTGATCTTTTGGAAGACTCAGAATCAACATCACCAATTACCGAACAAGATGAAGCAGAAGTTTCTAGTAATAGTGACCGTTTTAACAAGGATGAGTTATTGAAGAGCTTAAGAGATTTGTTCAGTATTGTTTATTTCCCAGTTGAAGCACATACTGCCGTTAAGACTGTCACCGAGACTATTACTACTACTTTAGCATTACCACTGGTAACCCCAATTGTCAATACGACATCTTCTTGTAAGTCTTACAATTAGTACTTTGAAGATACCAGAAAAACAGACATACTAACTAGTTATGCAGTACACAATATAAGTTACACAATGACTTCAGAATTAATGATAACTTCAACTCCAGCGGTTGAATCATCTATTTCTACAGTGATTTCAGAAATGACAAGTGCTGTAATTGAAGAAATAACAACTACCATTGACGGAAGTTCTCATTTCGTCATTGGTGGTATTGAAGAAGAAAATGATGCTTATAAGACTTACCCAGCTACCAGTGATTTCAATCCAATTGCCACCAGTACCACTGGAAGCAGTATATCTAGTGTCACTGAAGTGATTGGTGTATCATCAATGGTTACTTCATCATTCATGAAATCCAAGTATTTGACAAGTAATGCCACAGGTAAATATCCGAAGATGAACAGTACTACCACTGCTGAAGACAACTTAAGTGGATTCAACCCATATCACGACTTACCTGTTGCTGATATTGATTTGAGTGGTAACACCAGTAAAGGTTTTAAAATCTCTGTTGAAAATGGTATGAAAGTATTAGTCAGTTGTTTTTCATTAGTTGGGCTATTGATACTATGATTTAAGTAAATATATAGGTTCTTTAATACACATGTCGTAGACTATTAGTTAGTTGTAATATAAATTGTATGTAGTTTAAATTTAATCTAAGTTAATCTATAATAAATATATAAAATAAAATCTATCTATTTTTCAGCAACACCAATACCGTAACCATTACTGTTTCTGAACATAAGAACACCGTTATCACCAGTAACGAATTGACAAGCTCTGAAACATTTCCATAATGAAATCCACATGTTTTCATCAGTATGTCTGTAATGTTCACCCATAACTTTTTTAATTTCAGTAGTGGCTTCTCTAGCGTTATAGAAAGGAATACGGGAAACGTAATGGTGTAAGACGTGTGTTTCGATAATGTCATGGAAGATGTGTTGACCAACGAATCCAAATTCACGGTCGATAGTAGCGGCTGCACCTTTGGCAAAAGTCCATTGTTCAGATTCATAATGTGGTAATGTTGGATCAGTATGTTGTAAGAAAGTGACAAAGACTAACCAGTGGTTAACGTAACACCATGGGATGAACCAACCGGTGATCATGTTGAAGAGACCAAAATTCTTGTACCATAAGTAAACAACAGTGAAAGTAGAAATGATACCAATATCAGATAAGACGATGTACCAATAATCTTTTTCATCAAAGACAGGAGAGCCTGGGTTATAATGGGATTTACCTAATTTAGACCAGCCTGGGTGTGGTTGACCAGTGGCGTTAGTTAATAAATAAGTTTGTAAACCACCAATTTGTTGAAATATAATCTTCAAGAAAGCATAAATTGGAGTTTCTTCAGTTAATTCAGCGACTCTTTGAACACCTTTCTTTGCTAACCATTCGTCTTTTCTGTATGGTAAGAAGACTTCATCTCTAACTTGATGACCAGTAGCCTTATGGTGTTTAGCGTGACTGAATTTCCAAGAGAAGTAAGGAACGACTAAGTAAGAATGTAAGATCCAACCAACGGTGTCATTGACCCAAGTATAGTCTGAAAATGCACCATGACCACATTCATGTGCTAAAATCCAAAGCCCGAAACCAAATAAACCTAAACAGTAAGAGTAAACATTCCATAAAATGAATCTAGCCCAGACATATGGGACTAATGGGATGTATTGTTGACCAAGATAACCAATTGTTAACATGGCGGCAATATCTCTAAAGACATAAGAGAAAGATTTAACTAAAGATCTTTCGTAACAGTGTTTAGGGATAGCACTTAAGATATCCTTAATGGTGTAATCTGGAACATTGAACGTTTCACCATAGGTGTTTATAGCAGATTTAGTTTCCTTAGCTGAAGAGAAAGAAGAGATGTTTGAAGTTCTCTTGATAGTGGTAGAATCATCAACAGATGATCCAGATACTCTTACTTCTGACATGGTGTATGAGTAAAGAGTGAATATCAAGTTAAAGAAGAGAAAAGGACACCAGTTGACTAAACCATACTAAATATATATTAAATCAAGGATAAATAAATAATAGAGATTTTGATCAACAAAAATTTGATGGTACAGCTGATGAAAAATTTCATAGTATTATTTTCTTAATAATGGTAAATTTCTTTTTTCATTATTGTGGTGATTAGAGATCAGTGGGAGAGTATCGAATAGAGAGATAGTAAGATGTAAGATAGTGGAAGAGTAGCAGAGTAGTGGAGGAAGCACTTGCAGAGTAGGAGTTGACGCTAGGTGATGAGTAGAAGAGAGAGTACACTGTCGGAGCTTCAGATCTGATAGATCTGGGTTGACTAAAAGAGATGATTTTCAGGCTGTGTAGGAGCGTAGCAGAGTTGTTAGAGGAGAGAGAGAGAGAGAGAGTGTGTGTGTGTGTGTTTGTTGGGACAGAGTACATATGGATCACGGGAAAGAGTGGAGTGGGATGTACTAGCGTAACTGTAGATCACTAGACCAATACTGTATATTTATAAATGTTATCGGAACATTCTGTTTCAACAAAGTTATAATTAACCGTAAGAAGAAAAGAGCACTCTTTAGAGCATTACTTATGACCGGTGGCAGTGATACTGATAGTGTCATATTTCTAGCTCTAGCATTGGTATACTTCTAATGGTATATCAGTAGTATGGATATAGTGGTAATACTCTATCTTAGCTCAACACCATTCTCTTCTCTTAGAGTGGCATGGTAAAAGATGGTTGAATAGGGCTGTCTGATGCGCAAGAGTAGGGCTATATACGGTTGATACAGAGCAGTAGAGTAAAGTCACCGAGTAGAGAGGCGTTAAAGTAGCTGAGTATGGTAGTAGACAAGTACAGTGATGGAAGCGAAAGTATTGGACTAGCACGTACTCTGCTACACCAGTAATTAGTAGCAGTCTCATAGCAGTATCTAGATCACCCCTTTAGTCGAGACTACCCAGTTAGAGTGTTATAAAAGGTATTAACACACAGTAAAAGAGTGCAACTCTCCCTTACCATCTTCCAAGCTGCACACCACTACCATAATACCTCCTTACCACCTTATAACTACTCAAATACCACTAAATCTTACTCATAATTTACTCTCCCTTAAATTCCTAAAATATTTTTCGTTTCAACACACTGGAAAAAGTTCAAGAATTTAAAGATATTTTAGCCATACTAAATTTGCAACAGAATTCATATAGATATTACTGATCAATTAAGATTACTCTTGATAGTTAATCAATCAACATCAATTGATCAATTGACATATATTTCATACACATAGAATGCCCGAATTCAAAAGAACGATAAGAGTAACTACTACTCAACATGTACTCAAAGATATTCCACCAATTGAAGAAGGTTTCCCAATGAGACAATGGTCTATCCAAATTTCTTTATTAAACGAACAAGGTAAAGAAATACCAGCCAATCTATTCGATAAAGTGACTTACCATTTACATCCAACTTTTGCTAATCCTGTAAGATCTTTCAAAAAACCACCTTTCAAGATTGAAGAACAAGGTTGGGGTGGATTTGATATGACTATTCAATTAACACTTATTGAAAAAGGTGGTGACAAGAGAATTCAACATGATTTGAATTTCAATAAAGAAAAATACTTTATCGATCATCAAATATCTATAAATACAACAAAACCAGGATTATTAAAAGAATTATGCAAATCAGGTCCAGTACCAGGCTATAACCCAGATGGTACAGAAGATTTAAGTTCAAACAAACGTAAATTAGCATCAACTCCAACGTCAACAGTTGCAGATCCAAAAACAATCAAGAAAACCAAATTAAATGCTATAAAAGGTGGTGTTGATTTAGAAAAATTAGCTGAATATTTAACAAAATTGAATGAAGATGATTTATTATCTGTTGTACAAATGGTTAATGATAATAGAACTAGTGAAATGAATATTAAGAATGATGTTGAAAATGGTGAATTTACAATGGATTTATATACTTTACCTGATACTTTATTGAAGTCTTTATTAGATTATGTTAAAAAAAGAGTTGATTAAATACTTATAAATGAAACATACTATATATATATATTTTTGTTTAATATAAGAAAAAAAATGTGTAATATTTTTTTTTTTTACTAATTAACTTAACTAGTCCATACTTTTAAAGTACTATCTCTGGACCCAGTAGCTATAGCCATACCATTTGGACTAACTTTAACTTTACTTATTGAATCAGAATGTCCACCACTTAATTTCCCTATAATTTTACAATTTAAAGTGTCCCAAATTATTATACTTGAATATTCTGAATATGAAATAAACATTAACCTTCCAGATTTTGAAAAGTCAATTGACAATACACCAGCGTTATCTATTGAGGACATTATATTCGATCTTATCGATCCTATTCCTCTATCTGATACAGAATCTGAACTTGATATAATATTATCTCTATATCCATTAATTGAGTATCTTCTAATGTCACTAGTTCCTCCCATGTAATCGAACACTTTCTCAATAGAATACATTTCAATTTCTCCATCAGATCTCAAATCCATTAATTTAACCATCCCACTATCACTACCACAAGCTATTGAATTGCCATCAGGGAAAAACTGAACTGCATTAGAATCATCATTTTCAAAAGTTTGAAACTGTCTAACCTTATACTGTTGTCTTATATCCCAGATATTAACCAAGCCATCTGATGAACACGAAGCAAAATTGTTCCCCTCAACTATCCCTTGTTCATTCTTCTTAACTGCTAAACCCAGAACATCTCCAATATGATCATGAAACCCCATTGTTTTCATACCTTTTGTTAAATCCCATAGATTACATGTTCTATCTCCTGATGAAGTCACTATTTTATCATTATTCATAAACTTACAATCACTAATATACTCCCTATGACCTTTGAAAATAGCTGCTATAGAACTACTTTTCATTTCCATATCGGTATAACCCCTTATTCTCTTTTCATAATGTTCATCATCATTATCACTTCCGAGATTGATTAACCCATTTCTATTAAAATTATAAACGTAACATATGTTTTCTAAGCCACCAGAAGCAACAAGTTTACCATTGGGAGAAACATCACAACAGGTTAACCACGGGTCTTCTAATCTGATCGCTGATTTCTTTAAGCCTGTAACTGCATCCCACAGAATTATGAAACCATCTTGAGATCCACTTATCAATTGCCTGTTATCACTCAACCACGCTAAATCCAATACTTTATTGAAATGCCCCTTTAGAGTCCTTACATTCCTCATATCTATTTGATTTATTGGGAATCTACAGTTATTAGCTGCGATTTGTGATAATTTTGCATCTCTTGCATTAGATTTTAATTTTGTAAGTTGTGAGATTAATTGCCTAGATTCCTTTTGTGCTTGTAGTATCTTCTGCTGCCAGAACTGTGTGTTATTAGTCTTCTCCATTGTGGTCTATACAAGTACTATGCTCAAATATATATAGATATATGAATGTTATGAGTAAGGTAAAGTAAAAAATACTTACGGCACAAAAAATAATACATGATGCACTCCCTAGTGATAAAGGAGATAACTTTTTTGACGTTTCAGATTTTCACCCTCATGTTCTCATAGTTAAGCTGTATCGGTTATCTGCTTTTGTTTATTAGAGCAATTGCGAGCTATTGTACAGTGATAGTGGTGGCATGGAGCGGGATTGTAGTAGCTGGCTGGAGAACACTATCGTAATATAGTGGACACTGTGTCAGAGGTTCAGAAACTAACAGTGGTAACATACTCTCTGTGACACATTTCACTGCCCAGCTCGAAGGAGATAAGCTGATGGATTGTTTCTATTGTGATATTTGCACGTTACATATATATTCATTAATTATACATCATTCTATATACTTACAAAGTTATCGAGGATTCTTCTTCTCTATAGATGAATCAAAGTATTGTAAACTGATACAAGTATCGTTGATACCTATATTCGGATTAGCATCTTCTATCATCTCAAAATTCTTGAAATTGAATTTACTCAGATTATCTTTCGAATCTAAGACATAAAATGTCTTTTTAGTCTTATCGTAACGTGAAGAACCCATCATCAACCCATCCTTGAAGTTGCTGGACATTTGTTCACATAAGTAATGTAATTTATTAGTATAATTAGGTGGTGTGATGTTCATTATACTTGATATCGAGAATTTATCTCTGTCATTACGTGATGGCGGTGCTGGTCCACTAGTACTTGTAAGATACATGTGTTGCGGAGGGATGAACATTGGCGAGTTTGCTGGCGATAAGAAAGAAGTAGAAGTTGGTGTTCCCCTGTTGTTTGGCACACTTAATGATGATATTGATAAGTTGTTCGTTGGTATTGGTAATGTTGAATGTTGAGGCTGTTGCTGTTCTCCATTATTTATTGATTCTGAAATCAACAGCTTCATCGAAATTAAGATATCATAGAGTAAATTCTTCAATCTGATATTAGAATTCATTAAGCTGTGATTGAACAAGTTTGTCAAATTCATTAATAACACATCTGTTTGAAAATTGACAGATCTCTTCAAAATTAAATTAACCAAGAAATTTTTATGTATTAATATTATTCTTGATAGTAAGATAATGGTAACCTCCAAGTCCTTTTCCATTTTCTTAGTTTCAGGATTATGCATCTTAAGCACATGTTCCAAGTTTGTACAAAAATAAGTTAACTTCTCAATTGATACATTCAATGAAAATACTAATGAATCAGTCAATGATATTACATTCTCTGAATAATTTTGTGATCTTGAACAAGTCGATATAATGTTGATCAAGTAATTACTAATATTAACATTGTTGATACTGATTCTAGGAAATTTTTCAGATCCAAGGAAAATCTCTTCACAACATTGTATAATTTTCAACTTGAGCTCATTTGAAATCAATTCAAATAATTCACCAATTAAATAATATAAATCTTCGTCTTGCTTAATCAAAGTTACTTCAGTTAACATACCATTAATCATATTAGTCAGCCTTGACTTAATTTCAAACTCATTCCCCGAGTATAAACTATTTTGAAAATTCTCTTCCATTATTATCTTGAATAATATTTGTGCAATGGGTAAACTAAAGTAATTCAAATTTTTGATTATGTCTACAATATAGTAATCAGCGATTCCATCTCTTGGACTTAACAGTAACATTGATCCAAATAACGCTTTCAGAACTATCGGATTATTGATTCTATTCACATCCTCAGTAGTACCTGGAAGAACACTAATAATCTTATTAATATCAATATTTATCATTGCTAAAACTGTATTTGTAACATTGCTACTAAACAGCTTTTCAATCTTCTTGCTTGATATTTTAACTGTTTCGTGTTCAGTAACTTCCTTACCATGATCGATTTTAATTTCAGGTTGTTCTTGTCGTTCTGGGTTGACATTAGTTGTGTCCTGTGCGGCCTCTTCAAACCCCGAAGGTGCTGCTGGCGAAGATGGAGCAACATCGTTTGTTGCTGCAGATAAATCATGTAATGATGATATATCAACTGGAACATCATCCCCAACAGGTACAACGACATCTGTAACGCTCATCAAAACATCATTATCATTATTATTTTTAGAATCAACTTTTCCGTTATCGGTATTAATAGGCACAATATAACCTCTTTGTAAACATTTCACCAATATACCAAAAAATTCATCTTTGTTGCATTCAATATATTCAGCTCTTGCAAATGTTATTATCAATATTTCATAATCATCTAAATCAAATCTACTTTCAAAATTTTTGAAATTGAACAAAATGTCCCATACTAGCTTTTCACCACTTTGATTATCAAATGAATCGCTTGTTGATTTTGTGAAAAAGATTGTAATGATACTCTTGAAATCAATCAATTCTTGAACTAGCAATTTCATCAATAATTTTAAACTCATTTCATATTCTAGTGATAATGTAGGGAGTATAAATTTTTGCAAATGATTGATTAGAACATTTTCAAATTCTTCATATTTCCATGCACATAATGATTTCAAGAAATTAGCAACCACTTCACCATTATTACCCGATTCATTATTGAAACCTTTGAGTGAGTTCCAGTATTGAGTTATCGCCAAGTTCAAATGATGTGAGAACTCAGCTGCATTATTCAATCTTTCCATTGAACTCAAACCAATTTGACTTAACTCTTCACTACTTAACACAAACCTATTCTCTTCACTTTCAGATTCATCAACAGCAAAACCTCTTTTAGCATATTTGGCTACTTTTCTAGTGATTCCAAATTTATTCTCCTGAAAAAATGCGTTCAAAATTGAATTGCATTCGACATATACAGTTTTAGTCTTTACGATACAACACGATAGCATTTTGTCATTTACCGCAAACATCTTGAAAAGTAGTTTTAGCACAGATTCATCAACTTCAGCTTTGTAACTGTTCAGGAAGTTAATCATCGAGTGAATAAATTGGGGAAGTCTGTTAAGTTTTTGGTCAAATAACTTGTATAAAATAGTTAACATTGTTTTACTTTTCAAAATTAATGATTGATCTGATTTCAATGAGCTTTCAATAAAATTCAATAAATGCGTTCCAATCTCATAACGTTTACCTATTTCCAAAGAACCAAATTCATCTTCATTCCATATGTCAGTCAGATCATAATATGTTTCCAAACCATCATTACTCAAAATACACATTTTCACAGATGTTTCTAATTTATTTTTCAACTTCAAACTCTTTTCATCATTATTAATTTGTCCAATACCAATTGTATCAACCAATCTTTTCAAAATATTCTTGGAATTTGAATCAGGTAGCTTAGGTAATGAACTTAAAATCAACATATGGATATAACATGATTTAGCAGCATCTTGTAAATAAATCACACCTGAAGCAATCAATCTTCTTAAATATGATGATATAACAAATAAATCCAATGCATGTAATTCATTAATCAATGCTAAGAAATGGTTCAGATTATATGAATAATTGTCTTGATGGTTTAGTACTTCACACATAGTGTATATAAAATCCAATATCTCCATTTCTAGTTCCAATTTAAGTTTTCTGATAACTTTGCTCTTCAAGTTACCACTACTGAATTGATTTAACTTTATTTTCAGTATTGAACAAATCAAGTATATTCTAGTGAAATTTCTACATTTTGACGGGTCATCATTTGTTTCTGTTTTTCTAAAATTAGTTATTGACCATCTCAAAATCAATGATATATTTTTATACCAATGATGATCTTCTGAAGTTTCATCATTTTCCTCAAAATCATCAGATAATGAATCATCGAATATGAATTTTGTAAGTTCCTCTAAGTCTGTATCTAAAGATATGTTATCAAGTTTATAAATAATTTGGGCTTCTCTATTTGAATAGCCCATAGGCGAGTTGTTATTATCATCGATCGTCAATGATTCATTTCTATATGAGATAACTTTGAATTGTTCGTTGACTGTTGGATTAGTCATATCCACTATTCTTTTCAGATGTATTTTCAGGTAATTCCAATTTTTGGGTATGATGAAAGAATCTGAATTGTAATAAAATAGGTATTTGATCAAAAATTGAAAATTATTCAACAATGAGTTACACAAAGTGGCACTTATATGATCATCTTTATTAACCGTTGATAAATCATGTAATTTAGCCACTGTAGTTAACATATATTCCCCTAATTCTTTTGAAAAGTAATCAACTTCAATCAATCTGAACCAGAAAAGTTTGATGAATATTAAATGTATGGATAGTTGTTTGAAGTCATTGACAACTTTTATTGTTTTCTTTACTATACGACCTAGGTATTTTACAATCCATGTAAGTAACCCTTCACGATCTAATAACTCTTCCACGTACAAATCGCCAGTCAATTGAACAGTATAATTCAATCTTGATCTCCAATTTGCGTTCGAACTTGAGAAACATGAATCAATCACAGTTTCAATGAACAACGTAATCTGATCAGTCCATTCTATAGTCCATGTCTTTGAAGAATTATTTGCGTTTGAGTTCGAATTAGCGTTATTACTTGCTGTTCCTTGAGTCTTACGTTTCAGTTGTCTTTGTTCATTTGTGGAGACACAACGGATTAACCATATAGCTCTAGCGATAGGTACTTTGTGATGAGTGACTTGTTCAAGTAATACTTTGTTTCTTATACCGTGTGGGACAGCTCTAGCTAGTTGTCTCAATGGAACATTAGGATCAGCTAAGTTCTTCAGCCAAATTTCTCTCTTATGATCAGTCAATGTCACTCTGGGAGGAGGTTTATATGTTGATTTTGTCTTTATCTTGTTGATCTCTCTTCTCTTTTGTAAAGCCATTGTCATTACATCACTTAAACTTTGTAACTTTGATTTGACTATCATATCCATCGTATCAGGCTGATTATAGTTATTGTTGGGTATTGAATTAACACGACGGAATGATTGTCCCATCATTTGACGTCCAGAAAGTGACTCATTAGATACTACTGCTGCTTCATAGTAACCTTTTTGTAAGTGTGATCTCATTATTGCATCATCTTTGGGTGTATGTTTCCATACTCTAAAATCTGGATATACATATTCTTTATTTACTGATATGGAAGATGATGATGATGAGGGATTATGTCCATATATGTTGCCAGCAGTAGCTGGTGCACTTGCTTCTCCATTCAATGGATATACGTTTTCAGGTTTGGGGATCTGTGATGTCGAAGCCAACGACGTCGGAAGCTGGTGATTCATTTTGATTTTGATATATTGGACAAATCAATTGCCACGTCAGAATAGTCTCCAAGTCACCTATTATCTCCTGTTATGACGTTTGGTGACAAATTTCACCAACTTCAGTTGTTGAAAGTTACAGATATCCAGATATACTGAAAATGCTACTCACACTCAGGACGGGTAGCGGTGTACTGCTTCATAAATATTTATTATTACATAATCAACTATTTACTCACTGGAGAGGTTCACTGGAACTACTCAGTCTGTTCAAGTGGAGATAGACATCAGTACCGTATCCCTCCATGCTGATGAGCTTCAGATCACCACCAAAGTACCTAGCGTATAGTCTACTTATGGGCAGGCCATAGCCGTAACCAGCCATAGGAGCTCTAAAATCTGTTTTTGAGAATTCATCCTCTTCAATTCCAGGTGTGTGTTCAACTGTAGTGTATAAATAGTTCCAGATCAAGGGGATGGCGCTACGGGCTATACCACCACCTTCATCTGAGATTTTAATTGTGATATCTTCTTCACCCTCTGCAACAATGATCTTAACCGGTGGGAAGTCAATATCTTCAATATCTTTTCCTGGATTTAACTTTACATAATGCTCAATTGTAGCTCTTAATGAATTCTTTAAAGTTTCGAATAACATATGGACTAAATGACCTGGAACATACATGAAATTCAAATCATCGGGACAGTATAGCTGCACCCGTGGGGCATCCATTATACCATAATGTTCTTCACATGTAAATCGAGCGCTATCTATAGCATCTTGAGCAATCTCTGACACATTTGTATTCAGACATATAATACCAACATAATCATTATTGACAAAAGCATTTGTATTACCATTAGCTATGTTACGACTTATAGCAATTTGTTGGCCAATTAACATACGAATACCAATTCTACTCATGTAGAATCTATCTAGAAACGTTTGAATACTATTATCTAAATAAGAGGCATTTGTTTCTATTTTCCAATTCTGTACACCTTTGGCAATAGTGGTAACCGTGGCATCATGCCTTTTCTTAATCTTTGTCAATGTTTCATTCACCAATTTTGTATAATTATAGACTTCAGCTGGGTAATTTGCATCTTTGGGACACGGCATGAAATAGCTCTTACTTTTCGCTATTTCGTGATGCTCAAGTACATGGCCCGGTTTTCCATGATGTCTCCTGGATATAACTATCCCATCATCAGCAAATACATCTTCAGTATCTGACTCCTTTGCAACTGATAAATTATATAAATTGTTATGGCCTCCGTTATTACCATACAGTAAATTTTTCAGATTATCATCAATAGCGGGTTTAGGCAGAGAAGTCAGCTCATCAAAGGATTCAGCATACCAGTCTCGGACTAACTGGATAGAGTGATCTTTATTCAGGTTATGTGGTAACTCTTCCAATTCTTTCACACGATGTGCAAGCCTTATGGGTAGTTCTTCAACGATGAACTGAGATGCATGGAATAGAGACCCGACAGAAGGCGAAGGGCCAAATTGGACCATTTGTCGCAAGGACACACCGGTAGGAGGGAATTTAGCGTACCTATATATTTCTTCTCGTAGGGCTTTGGTAAGGTGCCAACCTCTTGAAGTCATTTTAATGAAATATCAAGTTAAAACTCAAAGACGTGGAGATGGGGTGAACTTTTCGAGAGCTTAGCGTGTCAAATAACGTTGGGACAGTAAATTAAACGTGAACTAAACCACAGCTGACTATAGTACCAATGGAAAAAAGAAGTTTTCAAAGCACACAAACGCAATGTCTCCAGACTTTTCTTCAGTATTTACCAGTTCTGATCCACCAGTACCTGTTCCAGATGTCTCCTCTGTTATTCATGCTCAGTTGCCCACCCCCAGATTTTGTCACATTCTCAGATTTTCGTGGTCGTGCACTTCTTGCCAATTTAAAATAACGGGGAAATGGAATAAATTAATCGGCTTTTTTTAACCCAGACGAATTTTAACTAATATTAAAATAAATAAATATAAAAAAGTATGAAAGTACACAAAGTAACCAGTTAAGAGAGAACAAACTCCCTTAATATATAGAAAAACAAAAACACAATCAGCGAGCACCTGCTACTGCTGTCATAACCGCGTCATTCACATTATTCAATAATCCTTCAACTCTTTCCTTTCCTAACATAACATTACCAATGACAGATCTAGTAGAATCAACAAAATCGTTATACAAGCCTTTGAGTGATCCATTGTTGAACAAATTGAAACTGTTCCCAACAAGAATCAAGAGTAAGAGTAACATAAAAGGTAACCAGAAGAACATTAAACGTTTATCACTTGTCATATTCTTAGTATTGGCACCAATGAAGAAGTTGAAGAAATCTTCAGATGAGGTTCCATCATCTTCTGCTTCAATTGAAGATGAAGATGTAGCAGCAGCAGTAGCTTCAGAACTTTGAACAACCTTAGTACCATCATCATGACCACGGAAGTTGATAAGTGACTTAGCCGATGATCCATAAGGGAATAAATCGTCATAAGCTGGTAGCACATCTTCATCTTGAGGAACTTGTTCAACAGTGACTACTCTTTCCACAACTTCAGTACTAGCTTCATCACAATCATCAGACTCTTGTTCTTCATTACCACTTAAGTTAGAAGTTTTTAATACAGGGCTGTAATTGAAAGCCTGCTTCATCTTTGTCCATAACCTTGCACCTATTGGAGTTCTCTTTTCATCAGTAGTAACCGAAGTAATTGTCTCTTGAATACTAGCTACATCAGTGATACTGCTACTAGCATCATCTTCAACACGGTCAATTTCTCTATCTTCATAGATAATTTCACCATCAACTTCTGATTCATCATCATATTCAGAATAATCAGCATCATAAACATCACCATCGTAAGAATAATCATCGTTTTCTTCATTATCTGCGAATTCAGTAACATCATCATCATCAAAGAAATCATTTTTCAAGACACCTGATTTGGACATTGACACAAATTTAGGTTGAGCAGATAGTAATTGATCTGTTGTTTCAGTTAATGATAAGATTGAAGATAATGAGTCGTTTGACATTCTTCTTCCATGCTGAGCAGTACCTGTTATATCTTCAATTAAATCCAGAACATTCGAATCAGCAATATCTGTAATTTTAACACCATTCTTGATCTTTAATGAAGTATTTGCCTTACATCTGATCAATAATTGAATTAATTCACGATGACCGTTCAATAAAGCATAGTGGAATGGGGTATATTCATTAACATCACGGAAATCAATCTTAGAACCATGGTTTAATAAAAATAACGATAATTTGAAATATCCTTTAAGACAAGCTAAATGTAACATAGTTTGACCTTCCATAGTACAGATTGCCCAATTTGGAGTTGAAATTGGCGAATTTGGTAACTCTAACATTGACAAGAATTTCAATAATATATCTTCATGATGCAAGTTTGATTTTGTCAGTTCTGAAATCTTTAGAGTTGCTTCAGTTAACCAATTTTCATAATCTTGAGCTTGAATATCAGAATCTTGTTGAGATGCAGAAGTACCAGTTGGTGAAGTTTCTTGATTATTTCCATCACCATCTTTGTTATTATTACCGATAATTCTCTTGGCAATGTTTTTAGCATCTTCTAGTTTACCATTCATTTTTAAACCAACAATTTGTAAGGCTAATTCAATCAACTGTCTATCAGAATCATCAGTATAGGTGAAGATTTGTTTAGATGATGAGTTCAGAACATTTTCCTTATTTGATTTTTCATTATCTTCAATGAATGTAACTAATACTGGACCAGCCTGAGATGCAGGAGGTAAATATGTAACAATTGTAGAATCAGACCAACAATGTGTAGCTAATGCTAAATTAGTACCGAATTTAACTGTTAAACCAGGACGGAAATTACATCCTAATAATGTAACCTCAATACCACCTCTAATTGGACCTTGTGCAGGAATAATTCTTTGAATGGTTGGTAAATTGGAAGGTTCTTCAGCAGATGATGACGATGAAGTACCCACTGTTTCTTTAGTAACACCAGTAGACCCAGTAGATGTTGATGAATGATAGTTCAATTTTTCAGGAGTGGTAGAAAATACACTTGTTGACGATCCAGTAAATGCATTATTTGGAGATAATTGATCACTACTAGCAGGAGAAATTGGATCTTTTCTTCCTTCTTGTTTAACTGGTACATGACCTGCACGCTGTTGAGAAACACTATCGTAATAAGTACCTGATGCATCTGGTGACCATGGTCTCTTTTGTCTCTTATAACTTCTATTGTTTGATACCGTGTTAGCCATGGAATCAGATAAGCCAGTGGTAACATCACTTGATGACTCTTCCATTGAATTAGGAGAAAGTGGTCTTGATGCAGTAACTTGTTGTTGTTGAGATTGCCCTTGTTGTTGACTTGGCTGAGAATTCGGAGAAACTTGTTGATCAACGCTATCATTACGTACAGATTTCTTTCTATCCATTATCATAATTGGTTGTGAAATGGTCTTGCCCAGTATAGTTCCATTTGCATCTTTTAATACAAAGAATAATCTGAAGCCCTGAGGTTCTTGGTGATGTCTGCAGTAACAAATGATACGTGATAATAAATCAACAGCTTTACTTGAAACATCATTACCTGTAGGTCTTGGGAAAGATATCACTTCTTTACAATTGAAAATAATAGCACGTTTTGGTTTGTTCATATCCCAGTTAATACAATCTTCTAATGAACCACCTTTTCTTCTTGAAGCTCTTTTGATTTCTCTTCTCATACATCTCTTACAAACGTTACAGCTCCTAAGTCTTTGAACATTTTGTTGTCTAGTTTCCTGAGGTGTAGAACTAGTACTATCAATTTCCATTGATGAGTCTTCCTTCTTGACAAGTTCTTCTTTCTCAACACCTTCTTCCTGCTGTTGTTGAGGAGATGTAGAAAGGTCATCGCTGAAAGAACCACCTGCGCCTACAATGAATGTATCCAAGAATAGTAAATGAGGTTTAACACTATCTGGCAATTCACCTTCTAAAGTTAACTTTGGTTTAGCTATAGTATCACTTGGTAAATGTAATAAGAATTGTGGAGGAGCAGGGGATACTTTTAATTGAATCTTGATTTGAGTTTCGACACGAGAAAATGGTGGTAAATCTCCAATTTCTAATTTATATGGAAGGCTTTCATCATTGAGAGAAGATAAATATTCATGAGGTATAGAAGTTGTCGTTGTTATAGTGTTCATTCTTTCATCTGTTGAAGTTTCAGATAACGATAAAAAACTATTTGTAACTGAACTATTTCCACCAAATTTCAACTTCATCAATTCTTGCCTTGACATTTCAAATCTATCAAATTCTTCTGATTGTAAACTTACATTATTGTTAACGTTCTCGGAATCATGCATCATTTTAGTCATATCATCTTTTAATCTTTCATCGAATCTAAGTTGATCCGACTCTTCTTGCTTAATGAACAAATGGAAGTCATCCTCTAGCTGTTGCTGCTGTTGTTGTTCAACTTGATCTGATACAAATTGTTTCTCACTCTGCAATTCTGAAGGCAACATGTGGGGCTGCTGATAAGATATTTGATGTTCAGGAGGAGTTATATACTCATTTTTAGGAGTCAAAGGCTCTCCACTAGAAGTAGCCACAAGACCATCGCTCATAAATGCTTCATATCTTTGATTATTATCTGTTTCAACTTGTTGACCTGCTTCAGGTCTGACAGTACTACCATTAATTGAATCATAAAGTCTAGTATCTAAGAACTCATCTAAGATATCTTCTTCTTCAAAAATGTTGTTGATAAAGTCTTGACCTTGCTGGGTTGATAGAGACAACAATCCATCCATCTTTGACAATTAACTACGTTCTTATAATGGGGATATCTAGATTCAAGTTGTTGTTTGTTCACTATGTGAGAAGTTTCAAACAGTGGTATAGTATTTATATTTATTAAAATTGAATAAAACGAAGTCAACAGATATAAGCAGAAGCCACGTATGTAAGTATGATAAACAAAATGGATCTTTCTAGATAATTATGATGGCCTAACGCGTTAATAAGCTATTGTATAACTATGTGCAATTCTTGTTGAGCTTCGTAAGATTCAACCTTTTTTTTTACAGTGTGAATTTTGAGGCCCTGAGGATTCGAGATTGAGTGGGACACTCCGCTGAGCCATGAATCTTATTAAATCCACTTTTTTAGTGGATTTAATGGTGAGAGAATGCAGTAAGTGTATCTAAAGGGTACCATAGTTAGCAGCAGCAAAACAACTGTTGTAGTCCGTCTTTCAATGCTCACAAATACTACTAAAATAGCACACCAACTTGCTGAAACTCATCCTGTCAACATTCTAAACAGCAATTTCGTAAGCCACAATTTAATCTAAAAACAATCAGCCACCTTTAGCTTCCTTTTTGAGAAAAAAGTGATGCGCCACATCATAATTAAAATTTTTTTTTCTTGGTGCATAAACCTTTAAAATAAATTTTATCACCTTTGTAAGAAGAGATTGTAGATCAAGATCAAGGGAAATTATAGATACCCAGTAAAGTAAAATGGATTCTATACAGTTCAGAATAATAGTTGGGTCATATGAGCATACTGTGCTATGTCTTTCAGTGACACTTCCTCTCAATGATTCTAAAACTCAACCTCTTTTTCATCCAATTTTCCATTTTCAAGCACATTCATTATCCATTAGATCAATGGATGTAGCTAAGAGATATTTGGTCACCGGTTCCAATGATGAACACATCAAGATTTACGATTTACAAAAGAGAAAGGAGTTAGGTACTTTGCTGCAACACCAAGGGTCCATCACTACTTTGAAATTTTCTAATGCCGCTGATGATGATGATAACTCTGGTGAACATGCCGAAACTTATCTCTCTCATAAGACAGGTAAATGGTTACTCAGTGCATCAGATGACGGTAAAATTGTTATTTGGAGAACTAAAGATTGGGAAACTTTTGGAATTTTGAAAGGACATCAAGGAAGAATTAACGATCTAGCTATACATCCATCAGGTAGAGTTGCAGTTAGTGTAAGTGATGATAAGACTGTAAGACTGTGGAACTTAATGACAGCAAAAAAGGCATCCATTTTGAAATTAAAAGGTAGAGATACCTTAGGACAATCAGGACAGGCAGTGGAATGGAGTTTAGATGGAGAATATTTCACAGTTGCATTATTAACAAAATTGATGATCTATAAGACTAGAACAGCTAAAATTGAGAAAAACTTCAAATTTAATTCAACAATTATGAAAATTGGTGTTATGCTAATAGATAAAATTGAATATTTAGTTGTTGCATTAAATAATGGATCAATTAATTTCTATGATTTTGCCAAGTTGATGTCATCTGAAAAAGAAGAATTAATTTTCAACGATTATGAACCATCTTTCAAATTAATGGGTCATTCAAATAGAGTTAAAGATATGAGTGTTTATCAAGAAAAGTTACCAAATGGGGATATCTTAACATACTTAGTGAGTATATCATCAGATGGTAAAATTGTCATCTGGGATATGAGATTAAAAGATCAAGTAGCAGTTTATGATACAGGAGAAAGATTAAACGTTGTATCAACAGTTAATGAATCTGTTGAAAAGGCAAGCAGCATGAAACCTAGATTTGATCCAAATGCTGAAGAAATAGCGGCCACTGAAAGTGAATATGAAAGTGATGGTGAAGGATTGGCTGAGATTATGAAAGGCAAGAGACCAACCAAGAAATCTAAGAAGCAACGAAGAAGAGAAAAGAAGAGATTAATTAGTGTTGAAATGGAGTAACTAAATTTGTATAATATATATAACAATTTAAAAATTCATTATAAAGTAACTATAAATACGCACTTCTATGTAATAAGTAGATTATGAATTAATTATAAACGAGCAACATGTTTTTTGTATAAATCTTTAGCTCTAGCCCAAACTGGGTAAGTATCTCTGTTTGGTAATTCTTTTAATGATGGTAATAAATCTCTGACAAAAAATTCTGAAGCTTCACGTGGTAATAATGAAGGTAAGTGATCAATTGAACAAACAGATAATTTTGGACCTTTTTCAACTTCAACAGTAGACATTGGAGCATCAAAGTCAGTGATGGCAGTGTAAACTGGAATTGGGTTATGTGGGTTAGTAGTATCAGCTGAAACATCAACAATGGTTTGTAATTTTCTGCCATCGTAGTTTAAAAATTCCTTGGTAATGAATGGAGGGATTGGTTGAGAAAGGTAAATACAGTTAACAAAGACATCTGCTTCAGCAATTTCTTTGAATGGACCACCTGGAGCAGTCTCTTTCATATCCCATTTCTTAATGTTTTCTTCTGGTAAACCAGCTTTTTGTAATAAAGAAACAGCACCAGAACCACATCTACCAAGAGCACCAATGACTAAGACAGTTGGGTATCTACCAACCTTGGCAATAGCTTCGGATAACATTTTCTTAACATCAGCGACTAAAGCATCTTCAGTTGGGTATGGTTCAACACCTGGTAATTCTTCAGAATCAGCATGTGTTTGTTTGAAAGCCCAATCTTCAAGACCAATAGCAGCACCGGCAAAACCAGCATAGAAACCAAAAGCGGCAACTCTTCTACCTTGGTCGTTTTCTAAAAATTCGATATCGTAAAGAGTACCGTTACCTTCTGGGAATCTTTTTAAGACATCTTTCCATCCAGCTTGGTCTTTGTAACAGTGAGCAAATTGGATATGTTCATGAACTAATGGGAATGTATCTTCAGGCAATTCTTTTAAACCAATGATGATTCTCTCTTTTGGAGCAGTGACCCATGAACCAGCTGGGACTAAAGTAGCACCAACTGCAGCATATTCTTCATCTTTGAAAGCAGATTGAACTGATTCTTCAACGTAAATTTCAAATTGACCTGTAGCTAACAATTCTTTAGTAGTTGCAGGAGTTAAAGCAGCTCTAGCTTCTCTTGGCTTGGTTTCAGCTCTTAAATGTAAAATGGTTTTACCAGACATTGTATAATTATTGAATGATGATAAGATCTAAGTTGAAAAGTTCAATTAAGTATGGATCTCTCTGGTATTTTATATTGAAAATTATTTCCGTCTTTGAGTCATCTATATAAATTTTTACCGCGCTCACAATTACCCGGTGTTTTTGCACTGCACGTGACTCACAAAAGGCAAACACGTGAGAATACAACATTACGTAGACGCTTCCAAATTGTCGCGTCTTTTTCCTCATAAATTTCGGTTTGTTTGTTTACAAGGAAAACGAGTTTGGATTTAAGACAAGAGCTGAGTTTAAGAGAGGATACAGTCTTCACTTACCGAGCCTTATAGATACAGACAATGTCTAAGAACAGTCCAAACACTTCTACGCTCACTATCTCGCCATTGGTCACTTCAAAGAGACCAAAAGACTACTTTGCAACTCCTCCCAATGCAGCTGCTCAAGAGACGCTGAACTCATCCAGGATCTTCTCCACACCAAATAGCTCAAAGAACAACATCCCACAACAACACATCGGACAGGATGTCGTTGATGACGAACAGGCACCGCCATCCCAAGCTGATAAACTTCGATTATGGAGGCATGATGCTTGGATGCAACATCATTATAACACTGCCATATATATAAGTGATAAAGTATTATCATTGACTAATGATCCAAATGATGCTTTCTGGTTGGCACAAGTACATTACTCAAATGGGAATTATCAGATCGCAAGAAATATATTAAATGGACCTGATTTTGAAAGTTCAGTTGCTTGTAGATATTTAGCAGGTTTATGCTTGATTAAACTAGAACAGTGGGATGAAGCTTTAGATGTCGTGGGCGAAGTCAATCCCTTCGAAAAGACTCACCCAGAGAGGAACTCAGATGGTGGTATCAAGCTCCAAGCATCAATGTGTTATTTGAGAGGTCAAATATATGCTAAACAGAATAACTTCGATAGAGCTAAAGATTGTTACAAAGAGGCTGTATTGATAGATGTTAAATGTTTTGAGGCGTTCGATGAATTGATCAAGAATCATTTGATGACACCAGACGAAGAGTGGGAACTACTGAATTTATTGGATTTTGATGAAGCTGATAATAATAATCAATTAGTCAAATTACTCTACACAACAAGATTGAACAAGTACAAAAATGTGAATCTTTACGAAGAAGCTGAACAACGATTGAAAGATGAATATAATTTGAATGAAAATACTGATGTCTTGTTAAGTCGTGCTGAATTATTGTTCATACAGTGTAAGTTCCAACAATGTCTTGATATATGTGAAAAGATCATAGAAAGAGATGAACTGAATCTTTCAGCATTACCGAATTATTTAACTTGTCTTCATGAATTGGGAGGTAAAAACAAGTTATTTCTCATGGCTCATAAACTAGCAGAAAATTATCCAAATCACTATATAACTTGGTTGGCTATCGGTATTTACTACTTTTCAATTAAGAAGACAAATGATGCAAGATTATTTTTCTCGAAGGCTTCAATGCTTCATCCAAATTTTGGTCCTGCTTGGATTGGATTTGCTCATACATTTGCTGCTGAAGGTGAGCATGAACAGGCTATAAGTGCCTACGCCACAGCTGTACGTCTGTTTCCAGGTATCCATTTACCTAATTTATTCCTAGGTATGCAATATCTTCAGATGAATAACTTAACATTGGCTAACGAATATCTCCTTGCTGCATACTCAATATGTCCATCTGATCCATTATTATTAAATGAATTAGGTGTTTTAAATTACCATAAAGGTTTGCTATCAAAAGCTGAACAATACTTCTTGAAGGCTTTAAGTGCTGCTAAAAATTTAGACTCCGATGCAAAAGCTTGGTCTTCAATGCATTGTAATTTAGGTCATATTTATAGAAGATCAGATCAATATGAAAAATCTCTAGAACATTTTGGCAAAGTGTTGAAAATCAGTAATAAAGATGTGAATGTCTATTCTGCTGTTGGTTTAGTTTATTTGAAAATGAGAAAAATCAACAAGGCTATCGAAACATTACATATTGCATTATCCATATCCCCTGATGATCCAGTTGCTACAGATTTACTGAACAGAGCACTAGATACAAACTCAACATATAATTCAAAATCATTTTTCAAAAAGACTGAGGAGTTAACAAAATTAAATCAACAAACTATGAATTTTAGGAATTCTCTGGCAACACCAATTACCAAACCTGCCAAAGTGATTAACCTTATCGGACAAGGAAAGTCAAAAATTGTCAAGAAGTATGCTGATCTTGATTTGATTGTCGAAGACTTGAAGAGAGGTGAAGACTCAAGTGATGGTGATGATGATGAAATAATGGAATTGGAAAGTGACTAGCCACATTTCAATATTTTTTTTATCGCGCTAGCCACAATGATTGATGTTTATATTTCTGGGATGATAATAAAATGAGGTTACATGTGTATACTATATCTAAGACTTTGTATAGAAGTAGCTGAATACACTTTCGATTGGATCATTGACCATGAATGCGCACACGCCGATTGATAAGCCGTCGAAGATAAAAGAACCGAAGTTGTTAAATGCAACTTTCAATCAAGATCAAGGATGTTTTGCAATATGTCATGAAAATGGATTCAGAGTGTATAATACCGATCCAATGGAACTAAGGATGAAACGTAGTTTTGCACATGATCACACCGGTAATACTTCTCAACAAGGATCAGGTATTGGTCTTATATCAATGTTACATCGTACTAATTATGTCGGGTTAGTGGGAGGTGGAACACATCCTAAATTCCCCGTCAATAAAGTTATAATCTGGGATGATCTCAAGAAGAAACCTTCAATTGTATTAGAGTACATGTCGTCTGTTCTTAATGTCATCCTTTCAAGAGTGAGTATTATTGTTGTCTTGAAGAATCAAGTAGTGATACATGCTTTCGAATCCAAGCCAACAATGAGAGGATCCTATGAAACCTATAATAATGAATATGGTATATGTGATTTATCAAATAATGATGGTAACTCAGTTTTGGCATTTCCTGGAAGATCAATTGGACAAATTGAGCTTGTGGACTTATCACCATCTCGTCAAGACCGTAATTTGATATCAATAATCAAAGCACATAAGGCAAAGATACGAGCATTAGCCATCAATAATTCTGTAACTATGATTGCTTCAGCTTCTGAGACAGGTACTATAGTTCGTATTCATTCCACTATTAATTGTTCTTTACTTTATGAGTTCCGTCGTGGAATGGATAAGGCTGTTATAACATCAATGAAATTTTCGCCTAATGATTCAAAACTTGCAGTGTTAAGTGATAAAAATACATTACATATTTTCAATGTACAAGAAGTTAATAATACAAATCGTACTCATTTCTTATCCAGATTACCAATATTACCAATACCTAACTACTTTGGCTCGACATGGAGTTTTGTTTCAAAGCATTTAGACGATAATTCAGATGTAAATGATTATGGAATATTAGGTTGGTCTGATAATGAAAGTGTTATAATTTTATGGAAGTTTAAAGGTATTTGGGAGAAGTATGTGATTGTACAAAATGAGACTACTAATGACTGGGAGATTGTACGTGAAGGTTGGAGAAGTTTAGGCGAATTGAATGAATGAATTAATGATTAATATAAAAATTTATATAAAATAAATAAATGAATAATTTTTTGGCATAGTGAGGAGAATATTATATAGCTCTATAGGCGACTTAGGAATTTGTGATATTCTGCAACGAAGTCTATAGCTACTAGAATATGTTCATTTCGAAATGATATCACTATGCAGTTTATAGGACATTGTATACCTAGATCATATTGGGAAATTATGTCATTGACGATAGGTGCGTATTTAAAGTTAGATACAAATATAGTAACCTGTAGTAAGCGATCAGTCGGTATGGCAACATGTCTTAATGTGTTTATAATATTTTGAATAGTGTTGTGTGTTTGTGCTTCGATGTTCAGTGGTAAAGCTTGTCGTTGAACAGCTGATTGCGTAAATTGGTGGGTCATAGAGTTTGTTGGGTCGGTTCCATAACAGCCACTAGCAAAGACATGCCCCTTAGCATTATACACTCTGTTTATATTTTCAGTGGTAGGCCGCACCAACTGTATGTAAGTCCTACTGATTGACATCTTTGGTAGTTGTGTTTACGTGGATAATATATGGCTAATCTTCGTAATGATACATTCTCAAATCCAATGTTGCATAAGTATTTTTTTTTATCTTTTCCAGGCGAGGTTACTAGCTTTTTAAAGATATTGAAGTTGAAGTTTCAATTAATAAATAAATAGGTCATATATACAGTTACTCATCGAGTATCTCAGAGGCAAGCTTGGGCATCTTCTTTCTTTCATGCATGTGTCTACCATTTGTTGCAAGCACAAATCTCTTTGCTTCGGCTGGATTAGCGAATACAATACACCAAGTAGATTTCATTCTTTGAGAATAAGGTAGTAATCTCGTACTAATCTCTTCAACTGGGTGGAGCTGATACTCCCATAAAAGTTCATCTATAAGTTCATCATGAGTGAACGAACTGGGCACATTTCGTAAAATAACAACACTAGATCTCTCTATCTCTTTGCTCTTCAAATCACTGAAAAAAGAATCTAATTTTGTCCCTAGTTCACGTTTATTCTTATAATCATCCCATAATTGTCTTGATAAAGTGACCAATGCCGATGCCGTTTCATTTTGGGACAGTTGATCATCCAATTGCTCTTTATATAATTTGAGTATTGTTTTCCTATCAATATTCTTCGATATTTTGGTGTCTGCAAGTGTAGGATGATAAAGTTGTAAGATAAAATCCTTCAAATTTATGAATGAGAAACTTGGTTTATAGCCGTTCAAATTTGAGTACTTCGTGAGCTCTTTATACTTCATTGCATTCTCTTTGTTATCGAAAAATAGGAAGTAACGACCAGTAGGATGCAATGTTGCCACATATCTTTCCTTTATCACATTACTTAGAATGTATTTGCTAGCAGGTGGAAGTAAGTCTTGAAAATCTGACATGTTTAGAAACGAAGCTCCTGGACTTGTTAGCAGTATGGATGATGCACCATGTTCTTCCTTGCTTCGCACCGACCTGGCTGTTTCGTTTATAAGACCATCAATTATCTGTGTCTTGTCAGAGATGTCATGTCCATCAAGTACTATAGTACTAGCTACTGCCGATGCCACGGTCGGTTTCACCGATGTCAAAACCTTTGTTTTCAGGTATTTTGAAAGCAGGTCAACTTTTCCTCTCTTTACCTCATCCAGTGCAGCTGTTAGATGCCTTGCATTACTCATAATGCGCTGCTGTGTCGTTACAGTACGCACATGACTACTCATCTTCTGCTACATGAATCATTTCTCTATTTAAAAATCTCCATCTTAGCCAAAGTCACCCGCCACTGTATAAATTACCCGACAGACATGGCTGATAAAATAATGTGGCTCGTTAAGTTTTCTGGAAAACCGAAAAGTGCCAAAGGAAAATAGAACAAGAAGCAGAAACTTGAGAAGGATGAGCTTTAAAATCACGTAGAGCCCCCGTTCTTACTTGGTTTCATGGTTATTCGTTTGAATATCAGCGAAGATCAAAATACACTGGAGTCATCTGTTAATAGACACGCTGTCATCCCCTTGTACATAGCATACAACAGTTTCGCTTCTTTCACTCCCTCCGTTTTCGTATTTGCAACTATATACGATTTCTGCAATCTGTTAAAATACAATTTAGATACCAAATAACAGATTGTGAACCGTGATCATACTCAAATTTTTCAAAATATTCTGTCATCTCTGAGATATATACGCATTTGGATTTCCAATCTCATTCTTTCTTATTATTTTCACTTAACTCACTTCAATAAGTTAATTGATCAGCAACATGTCAACCTCAAATTGGGAGAATTTTATGTCACTTTCAAGTAAGTATTTCCAAATTTATTTGCAAATATTATTTTTGCTTGAATTTCTTGGGATTTTTTTATACTAACTTCTTATAGTTGACGAACCTGCCATGTCTGCAGCCAAGAATCCATGGGACAACAATTCTAACGGTACAAATAGCATGCAACAGACTGCTCCGTATCCCATTTCACCAGCTGCTAACAAAGATTTAGACAACGATGTTGCATCAATCATTTCTGGTTTAAGTGGTGCCAATTCAGCTTTGTTTGGTAAGGCAAACTCTGTTTTCGCTGGTGCTAATATGACTTATTCCTTGCCAGGTTTGAAAGCCTCTGGTCAACACCCATTATCTGATGCCTCAGCTCCTCCTCAAATAAATGGCATTGCCCATTCAACAGGCGGAGGTCCACTAGGAAGTACAAACAATGGTAGCGACTCAGGTTCTGATGTTTTCAATCCACATTTGAAAGATGCACTAAGTGCTATTAGTGCTCCAGTTCCAAAACATACTGGTGGTTCAGCTGCTCAATCAAGATTTGTTTCCAATTTATTTTCGTCAGCTTCCATCGCAGGCGGTAATGTTGGTTCTGGTTATCAGAGTAAAATCAAGAGTGGTAACTTCTTAGAGAAATTTGCGTCGATTACTGAAAAAACAAAGGAGTTGGAATTGAATAATAATACCTCATCGTCAAGAAGATCAAGTTTTTTGCTCAACGAATCAGCTATCACAAACTCTCCTCCAACTGCGTTTAGAGAACCAACAAGACAATCCTTTAGCGAGAAATTAGATAACTACATCAACAACTCTACTTCACCTACCAATAGTCGTCACTTATCATTCAGTTCCGATGTTAATAATTCCAATCTTGGTGCTCATTCAGAACGTAACTCAGTTATCATGGAACAATCTGATTCAAACAATCATGAAGCTAACATCAACTACTGGAACCCTGCAACTGCTACCACTTTCACTCCATATGGTGATCACGGTACTCAAGAAATTAATAACAATATGCAGTTTCCTTCACAAATGATTCCTCCTTTTGGTAACTCCTTCTTCCCTCAATTTCCTCCATTAGGGTTCCCGCAATTCATGGGATCGCCATCTTTAATGCCAGGACAACCACAAGATCAACAACAAACAGGTACAGCTAAGGATTCGTCAAGCTCACCAAATGTCCCAGATGATAACATGCAACAATCACAACTCTCAGGTAACGTCTTTGGAGCAAATCAGCCAAACATGTTAAATAGATCAATGTCTCCTTTTATATTACCTCCATTTGGCGCGTATGGCATGTTTCCTCCGCCACCTCCTCATTCTATGGCATCCCCTCAGTCAGCTGGTAATCCTGCATCCGGTAATTCTCCAATGGGTGAACAAATGAGTGAGTTATTCAGAGGTTCTCCAAATAACAGTGCTCCCGTTCCGGCTGCTGGATCAAAAGGTATGAATTCAAAAAAGGGATCATCTCAAAAAGTATCCACAAAGAAAAAGATTTACAGATCGCCATTACTTGAAGAATTCCGTTCTAATAAGTCTAAGGAATATACTTTGAAGGATATTCATGGACATGGTATTGAATTCTCAAAAGATCAACATGGTTCTCGTTTCATTCAACAGCAATTGTATACATCATCTGCCGCTGATAAAGAAGTTGTATTCAATGAAATCAGAGAAGTTGCTTTAGAACTCATGACTGATGTGTTTGGTAATTATGTTATACAAAAGTTCTTTGAGCATGGTTCTTCAACTCAAAAAAGTATACTCTTGCAATCTATGAAGGGAAAAGTCAATACTCTTTCTTTACAAATGTATGGCTGTAGAGTTGTCCAGAAAGCTTTAGAGAGTGTACAATTGGAGGAGCAATTATCGGTGTTGGAAGAGTTAAAAGGTAATGTTTACGTTCTTGTTAAAGATCAAAATGGTAATCATGTCATTCAAAAATCCATTGAATGTGTCCCAATTGAACATATTACTTTTATTTTAGATTCAATAAGAAACCAAATTTATCACTTATCAACTCATACTTATGGTTGCCGTGTTATTCAAAGATTGTTAGAATATTCCAACTTAGATGATCAGAGGTTCATACTTAATGAATTGAAGGGATTCATGTATTACTTAATTCAAGATCAATATGGTAATTATGTCATTCAACATATTATTGAACATGGTGAAGCACAGGACCGTAATAGAATAATTGATGTTGTTATGGAACATTTAGTTGAGTTATCTAAACATAAGTTCGCCTCTAATGCTGTTGAAAAGTGTATCATCTTTGGTACTCCTGAACATCGTCAACTCATTTACAAAGAAATTCTTAAGGATAATTTAACTACAACTTCTGTCAAGAGTGAAATTGATGATCAAAGCCCATTAGCTTTAATGATGAAAGATCAATATGCAAATTATGTTGTTCAGAAAATGGTTGAGTTAAGTACTGGCGAAGAAAAGAAATTATTAGTTATCAAGATTAGAAAATATTTGGAACAGATAAATAAAAATAGTTTTGGTAAACATTTGGCTAGTATTGAGAAACTTATTGCATTAAGTGAAAGTGTTTCAGTTGATGACTAGTTGCAATATACTTCCTCTTGTTTCTATTATCTATCTTTCATTGAATTTACTTTCCGTAACTTTTTTCTATCTATCTTCACTTTTATTATTTAATTGTTTGTTTATAGTAATTGCTACCATTCGTTATTGCAATTGCATTTTTTATGTTTTCTCTGTCTTCTTGTATTCTTTCTTTCTCTTTTATTACTATAAAAATAAAACCTTATATATAGTGTTAATTAATATATCTTGTGTATTTTGCCTTAAGTACGATGTTACGTACGTAAAGTTATGAATATTGTACAAGTTTATTGTTATATACATATAAATATTTTCCTTGACTCCTATGTGAAAGAGTTAAATTCGAGATACTTGTATGAATCTGGATCACTATTTTTAACAACTTCAAAGTTAACCAATTCTTTAGTACTATCTTGAGTTCCATATTTTGGTATTTCATCAGTAGTTTTCACTGTTGTCATATCTAAACCACTCAATTGACTCAAGAACGACAGCCCATCATCTTTCATCTTTTTATTATCTTGTGAAATTGATGGACCCAAACTATCGGTCTGGCCTATATTGGAAGACGAATTCTCTTCAGATTTATCGTTCATGACAGCCTCCAACATTGGTAGATTCCTTTGATATATGGCATCCATTTGCTTTACCCTTCTAGCCCAGCTAAATTCGTAACTTGGTGAATTCCAAACATCACTGAACTGAGCTGCAAGAACACAAGTATTACGCACATAAAGTGCTAATTTCTCTTCTGAAATAATTTTGAAATGAGAAGCGGATAGCAAAGCTGGTAAACCAGTTCTTCTATAGATCTTTACCCTATAGAAATTTTTCCTTGAATCTTCAAACCCAGTGTAGACAGGAACTATAACAAGACAGATGAAATTAAACTGCGATACGATTCTATTGAAGTCAAATGGTAATCCACTTTCATCCCAATAAATATTGACAAAGTTATTACCGATATGCCTTTTCTTCATGGATAATTGTGGATCATTTGGAGAGTTAGGAATCATAGTCGTGGTATGATAGATTAGTTGTAAAGTTTCAGAAGAGTAATGAATAGCAAATTTACCATCAAGATCATTCGTTGTATCCAGGCCACCGACATAACTGGACTTACAGTTTTTCAACTTGATAACATGACCTAAGCCGTTAAGAAAATTGTGGTATTCCATAGAACCAAAAGTATTGGCTAAAATATCCTTTTCGGAATCTTGATTCTCCCTTATGTATACTATCCCCACTTTCTGGAAGTTAACCAACGGTATCAAATCTAGATTTGCAATAGCACGAGATAAAACAGGAGATTCAATCAATGGAATAGGTTTAATACTGTTTGCAAATGGGGAAGATTGATGAAGCAACTGAGTCATTAGATATGATGGCTTAAACAAAACAGGATATATATCTTTGTCATTTGACTGTAATCTTTGTAACCATTCTGGTACTGAACTTTTATCCAACTTTACCGAATATTGCACTGCAGCTGTTGGTCTACGAACAATAACCGCACTATCTCCAGTTAGCTTGTCAGTATACACTGTTTGAATCGAGTATCCATGTATCCACGAATTTTTCAAATATCTCTGATCATTCTCATATTTAGAAACATCAATCCTAAAAGTTGAACCCATGTCTAACTCACTATGTGAAAATCTGCTCACAAAATCAAAATAAGCCAGATTTAGTTCATCTATTTTATCGCCTTTCTTGGAGCATGCAGCAAGATTACGACAGATAAATGAGCTTAGTTTCTTTCTTTGTTCCAGATCCATCTTCAAGAACCAACTAGAAATAACTCTGTATGATAGCGCTATAAGATATTGTAATAAACCAGTGGAAATCTCTATTGACTGTGTAGATGGTTTTATATCAATTTCAGTACCATTCCTAGCGTACTCTATAGTATAATCGTTTAACTTGTTACCTTGTTTAGTATAACTATCTCTAGAATGTTGAATATACTTAAAAGAAATACCGAATACCCTCTTGAATTCTTCTGTAGTAAAATTGGTAATCAATCCTGGAATTTGAGTGAGAGATAGAAGTAAATCTAAAATATGCGGACTTGTGTAAGGACTTGTAATTCTTGTCTGTAAAATAGTCAGCAGTGGAGATAAAAGTCTTTTGATTGATTCTGGAAAACTATAACAGGAAGCATTAAGAAAATGAATGCAAGGAATACCAGTCTTGTTCCAAGATTGCAACGCGACAATAGCAGCATTAACAAGATTATCCTCATCATTTCTGGAAAACATATATTTATAAGCTGTAATTGAGGAGAATGTTCTTATGACTGCAACTTGTATATCAGGTTTTGTTAAACTGGATGGCAGTTGCAGATTTGGAGAGAATCGGAGCTGCAGTTGTTGACATAGTACATTCTTCAGTCTAACAATCAAATCTTTATTCTCATCTCGTAAAAATAATGGAGCATTGGCTAGTTGTGGACAAAAATGACCTAGAATATATGAATACACTTCCCAATTGTAAAAGTTCTCTAACACATCAACAATAATCGCAAGCCATCTATTAATCTCGATAGCATCTATCTTAAAGGAATATTTGTCGAAATTTAAAAATTCTGATGGCATATAAGGTAACTTCTCTGGGTAATACCAGTTACCAGAGTTGATTAAGCTTTCTTTCTCTTGCTCATCCTCTATGCTATGTAAGTTACGTCCTAACGTATCACATAAGCCATCAACATCATAAATCTTAATAACCCTTACATTACCATTCCTCCTCGATCTTATTCTGATAAACAATCTTGCAATAACCAAGAAACTATCATAGCCATCAGTTGTAGTCAATGACTTTTCACAGATTTCCATCAAAATATGAAAAACCTTTGGAGCCTTTTCCTTATATATCTGTGATTGGTTCATGGTGAGAAACAGGTTGACGAGCGACTTGGTAATAGACAAACCTAAACTATCGAATTCGAGTGCCTTTTGTTGTAGTAGAGAAAGTGCTTCTTCCAGGATCACAATACTATTAATTGCAAGCATAATTTCAAGTGTACTTTGAGAAACTTCTTCTATAACACCATTATCGTTTGATAACTTGACTTTCTCCAAACAGTCTGAATAAAGAAAATTCAAATATACTCTGATTACATTGACTTGTTCCTCGCTGTGATCCTCGATTATTGATAATGTACTTAACAATGCATGCTTCAAACATTCGAAAGCTGACACTTCATGACCTTGCACAAAATATTTAGATATGATTGTCTCACAATTTTTTTTCCAGTGTAAGTTCAAAAATACACATGCCATATTTTCTCTATAGTAATGTAGAACAAACTCTACATTCTCTGGTAACCTGATGATATCCTTTTGTGTCTCTAAAAACTGGCATAAATCTCTTCTTCCGTTAATAATAACATTTGACTCAACCGCATGACGTAAGGTTTTAAAGAAATGTGCATACACCACATCAAATTCTGCAGTAGCATTATTAAAATTTGAATATGATAAAATATTGTACAGCAAAGATGATTTATTTGACCACTGATTCGGTGAAGTTAATTCTCCTTGTGTAAGTAAGCTGTCTAGCAATTTTAGAACTTCTTGAGTTAACTCGATTTCTTTATATTGTACCGCAGAATATAAAGTTGATAACAGTAAATTAAACGAGTTTTTAAAGAACTTGTAGCAAATTTGAGTCGCTACCGACTCATTTGGAAATGGTTTTGTAACAAGCAGCTGTAAAAGTTTGAGGCAACCAATCAGGGTATTATTGTTGGTGATTGCTTCAGTGGTAACCCTTCTCGACTTTATAATATCACAAATGGTAACTAGCGATAGAAACGAGGAAGTTGGTGAGTTTAAGAGTGATTCAAAAACCAATAAAACAGCATTTGAAACATCTTCATCTTTTAGTAATGAAGCACTTGCAACGAGAGATATTATATAATGTAACGAACTGGTTTGGATGGTACCACATTCAATGATGAACTTCATTAGATTTAAGCAACATACCAACGTATCGGTCTTGGATGTCACACTCATTATTTCAAGAATTTGTGGGATCAGGCTTGATATATCGGAAACAGAGAACAAAGCTAAGTTATACTTCAAACAGTTACCCCAAAATGTAAGTAAATCCTTTGTCAAACCTTCTGCAGAAGAAATGGGAACTGCTAATTGGTTCTTCAAAATGGCAAAAATAGGTATCACAAACTGGCTTAAGTCTTGTCCATCAAAGAAAAGAAGTTCATATACTCTTTCTCCATTATTTGTCAATTCAACTAACGCTTTCAGTATGAGATCAAAGTCTGCATCAAGAGTATTCGTTCTATTATCCACAATGCAATTGCTGAGGATGTCGTTATAGTATGATAATTGAGTCGGTATAGCACCGTCGCTAAGCTTAATACACGTTATGAAAAATTCAAGTGCCGCTCTTCTCAAAGGTTGATTTGTACTTGGAGAAATATATGTCTTGAATTTATACCAAATCTCAGGAATAGAGGAAATGGATACACTCTCTATTGATTTGTTTATCACATTTATTGCCTCAATCTTTTCAGTCAATGATCCATTCTGCAGTTTCAATGCTAATTTCTTGTCGTTAATGGCACTGGCTCCGACAACTGTAGGGTTAATAGATACAGGTAATGATCTAGTACTTGTACCATTGGATGCTCTAAACGTCTTCGAAATTGATTTAAGAACATTACTGAATGCTCCAAAATCGGAGGATTTGGAGTCTGTCCCAGGTCTATTCATCCACGATAGTCGTCAGAGCGTGTCTTTCTAGGTGAATATTGAAAACTTGGGCCTAGTCTGGATCAATGAGTCGGTTATATGACTCCATCTTCTTCTGTAAAAAAATTCACGTCAAATAGTTCTCGGAGTCAGCCACACTACAAGTCCCATATCTTGCACCGCCACAATATATAATATACTAAACAACTCTTTGGAGAGTTAAACAGACCACTTCGAAAGGTTTCATCAGGTATAGATCAGTATATACAGCCTGATTGCCTTATAAAACTTGACTAGTTACCTACTCTTGCTATACAAAATAAATTCAGCGTATCATTCATTCCAAGAAAGAAAGTGATTACTTTTTACAATTCACAATGTAACAGGTAACATTATCCAGCTCATGATTATATCAAAACTTTTATTGGAAGTCAAGATATAAAAGATAGTTATAAACAGAATATTCCACATAAATATTGCACAAAACATATTCTTTATTCATTATTTTACTACTACTACTACAAAACATTTTCAGCTAAATATGAGGTTTATCAAGGAACACATTGCTAGTACTTTAGAGATTGTTAAAAGGTTTGCAGGAATTCCAATGGTGAGAAGTGTGTCATTTGCCATGAGTGCTGTAGCATTAGGTATACTTGCTACATTCACAACAACTAGCCAAGACGAATGGAATGACTTGAAAGAACTAGCAATGAAACAGCAAATTAAAGACAACTACATCACAGATGCGATGATCCAAATGGGGGAAATGATTGTAGCAGCAGTTGCTTTTGTGATTTTTGGTATGATAATCTTTGAAGTTTATCTCTTATGGAGAATTAACTTGATAACTGCTATGAAAATTGGGGTCCATTTAAATAGTCACGAGAAACAGTTAGAAACGTTGCAATTTATGTGCAACAAATTGTTACAAAAAGAAGAGGATATTCTTCGAGAACACTCGAGTAAGTTGAAGGAAGTGTACGAAGCATTGGTTAAAACAGCAGAAAGGAGTTTGAATAAAAAACTTGAGTACTTTAATGAGGCAAATGAAAAATATCACAATCATTCAAAAAAGACGAAATCTTTTATGAAGGAGAAGTTGCAAGAGTTTGAAGGATCATCTGCTAAAATAACAAGTTTGATGTCAAGTGGAGAACAAAAGATGCAAGAGTTTCAGCAATTTACTCAACGTATGAAAGAAGAAACGGCAAAGATTAAGCTTGAGTTGAATGGAACATTCACCACATTGAATACCAAAACAACAGATCTAGAAGAGAGATATGACAACATCAAGCATGATTTTGAAATAAACAGTGATAAATTGCAGAAAGTAAGTGACAACTTCAAAGTTCAAGTTTATAAATCTAACGTTCAGCAACTAAATTCACAAATATTACTTGATGCAGCTCTTTCAAAGTTTAAAGCAGTAGAGAACCAGATTGACAAAATTATCAACCCTAACGCGGCTAAATGTGAAACTCCGCTTTCAGATGAACTTTCACCACTTCAAGAATCAACTAATAGATTGGAATCGTGTTTGAAATTAGCCATACACACAAGAAAAAGACTGGAATTGATTCACAAGAAAGAAATATCTGAACCGGATGATTCAATACTAAGCAACTGTCTTAACAGATTAGATTCACCGTTCAAAAAGTTTGAAGATATCATTGATCATGAATATGGAAGCCAAATATTTGATGAGAAGCTTGAACATCTAGAGTCAGAAATACATGATACTAACTTCAAACTATTTGAAATCTATTCGGAAGCAACTGATATGACTATAGCACATTTGATTGACAGAATTGAGAAATTGGACGCTAAGGTGGATTATCATGAGAAGTTGATACTCGAAAGCAAAAGTACCGTTAGAGAACTCCACAATATAGCTTTCAATGAAGCAGAAAAATGTGTCAGCTCATATACTCATAGCCTTTCGTATATTTTTGCGTTGATGACAAGTTTCCATGCTTCTGATAACATTCATTTGAGGAACCAAATCTCTGGCTTAAATGATCCACTTATCAACATTAACAAACTAGTAACTGCTTTTGAAAGTATGGAATACGATAAACCTTACATACTTCGATTTGTGGAAGCATTTGCTGCTCAATGTAAAGATTCATTCTTGGGAAGCTTTTATAGTTGTGCTATTATGATATTTGGTCATTATATGGAAAATAAGCAGAATGATTCCGAAAACACAACTGGCTCTGAGGCGGAAATGAATATGATATCCAAGGAATGTGAGATAAGAAACACTCATGCAATCACTACGCTCTTCAAATCGTTGTTGGTAGAAGATCCCCCTAGTGGTATATCGCAAGCAACATGGATGAATTTGAAATTAACACTTTATCGCTTCGAAAGTGCAATCACTGCAGACCTGATCTGTACAACCGAGGAGTTTCATGAGTTATTTTTCAAGAATATTCAACCGTTGGCCTCAACATTTCAAAGCGCTAGTCTGCTCCATCTCTTTGGCCAACAAACTAGGGTGTCACCCAACAACAACAAAAATAATGGGCTGATAGAAACTGATCCTATTTTGATTTCGTCAGAAAGTGATCCAGATAGTGAAAATGATTTACACGCTCATTCATCCTCTTCTAGCTGGGATTTAAACAGTGACCTTCTCAGCAGTAATAATAGTTTCAAACGACTTCGTTTGGTTGACAAGTACCACCATAACAGTACTTATAGTTCGATTTAAATAAGTGTATAAAAAGAATATAACCCCATAAAAATTCCCTTATGGGTAAATAAATAATCTATTTCTTTTTTCGAGTAGAAAAATTGAAATTTCGATAGCCAACCAAATGATTTTATTTAATAATCATTAAGGAGATCCATAGAGAGCGTTCGAAAACTAAAAGGCTGTCAGTATGAGTAAAGGTGAGATACGAAAACATGTTGTTTTGCTGAAGAACAAGACCACTCCTGTAGATCCATATAATGAAATCTTTTCATCGAATAATCACAATATCGATTTCATACCTTTGCTAAAACATGAACATTTGGACAAGCATGAAATAACAGAATTTCTGAGTAGTGAGTACTTCTTAAATGAGTCTAAGGCATTGATAATCACATCCCAAAGGGCTGTTGAAGTGTTGAATGACTGCATGTTAATTCTGCAGGAAATAAAAAGTGACTGTGCAAAGAAAATTTTTCAGAAACCAGCATATACTGTAGGCCCAGCAACTGCTGAAATATTGGCTAGGGCGGGCTTCAAGGATATAAGGGGAGGTGAGCTAGCGGGGAATGGGAATATACTGGCTGATATCATCATGGAGGATGAGCTTTTCGATTCAAATGATAAAAGCATTACATTTTTTACTGGAGAAATCAGAAAAGACATAATACCAAAGAAACTACTCAATAATGGATATGATTTGAAGGAAAAGGTTATATATAGAACTATACCAATGTTGGATATAGTCCATCGTTATTCTGGTGTTATCGACAGTTTAGAAACTTTCAACGACAACTGGATTGTATTTTTCTCTCCTCAGGGTACTGAAGATGTTGTGGAGCACCTCGTAGGCCTCAAAGCTGAGAATAAGTTAGGTGATTTGAAGTTTGCTTCGATTGGTCCAACTACCGAGGTTTACTTAAAAGAAAATGGTCTAGAACCTCATGTGGTTGCAAAAAAACCAGATGCGAAATCATTGTATGATAGTATCTTATCTTACGAAGAGAACGAATCAAAATAATAAAATTATAGTCTGTTTATAGTTCAACGTAATAATATATTAAGCATTAAACAATAGTATACACAGGTTGACTAGAATGAGAAAATAACTTCATTGAGCTCTGATACAACAAGTAATGTCTCTGAGCTATTCTTATAATCTATTTCTAAGGTGAGATTATTATCATTATTCAAACTTTTTATTTGAACCTCTGGTAATGAAACTTTACCTACTTTTAACGGAACCAAAACAATATTAATTGGATCAAGTACTTGTTTCGCATCAGAGTAGCATGTGTTTATTTCAAACTCCAGTGATTTGGTACCTGTTATAAGCCAACTATCAGAAAGATTCAATTCTAAACTCATTTTTGATGTCTTTGCTGGTTCTGGTTCGGCAAACAAAACTCTTTTCTTCTTTTTATCCACATTATCTGTAGCAGCAGTATCTGTAAGTTCCTTTTCATTGGAGCGTTCATTTATGTCACTCCATGCTGTCACAGTCTCAACGGTCAGTGTAGCAACTATTGGATCACCAACAGCATACTCAGTCTTACGATCGAAATTAAATTCGACGACATGAATTGCATGAATTATCTGTAGCGGAACATTTATATCAAGTTGTTTGATAATTGTTGGATATGCTGCTAACCGAGATGTATCATCGATATATAAACCTCCATCATTAGCAAAAGGTTGCAAAAAAGTATTAAGAATATCGAGAACTGTTACAAGATCCTTTTTGGTAATATAATTGAAAACAGTCTCATTGAACTCAGCAAAATCTATGGAGCTTATTTTCAAATAATTCGTTAATGCATAGTGATTCAATTTAATTTTCATTGTATCAAACAATTTATCAAGAGTTGTTCCATAGCGAATCAAATCAGGATGATTTTTGAGTAAGTAATCATGAAACATTATTTTCATGATGGTTGAACATTCTTCATTCATGTCAGTGAACTTAATATGAAGATCTAATGACTCCTCGTCACTGCGTAATACCTTGACACCTTCTCTCTTCTTAATCAAATAAAAAAATGTTGCTCCTTGATCGCCAAAAGCAATAACATCTTTAGGTTGTAGCCATGTGGAGGCTTCAAAAGATGGCTCCTTATCTATACTCTTACAAACTGGATTAATATCAATTTCGTTTATTCTAACTGGAATATTATGCCTTGCAGTACCAACTGCAAAATTAGAGAATAAATCTGAACTTTTGAAGATATCTTGAACAGAAACAGCAATTGTCAACAAAGTATCGATATTCTGTTTTGCAAACTTTTTAAAGTGTTTTCCAGAATTTTCAAACATGACACCAAAATTTAATTCTAGCATGGTATTTGCAACGTCAGGAGGGAAAAAATATGGAATGACAATTTGAAGCTTAGACTTAGAAGGAATCTCTTCAGTAGTAGTGAAAATGATTTTATCATCATCGGATTGATGTGCAAATGTAATTGGGCAATTATTCAATAACATATAGTAAACAGCATCTGGAGTCAATCTATCTTTATCGGTCTTGTAGAAGACAACAGTCGGCTTTTCTAAACTTTGAGAACCAGCGCTCACTTCCAGTGTGATCTCATCCTTGTGTAACTTCCTAGCTTTGGGTACATATGAATCAAGATAAGTATTACTGATTAATTCTTTACTACCATTAGTGAAGTACCGTTCTTGGACAATATCAATCTTATCTCGTTCTTCAAACTCTTTTATCAATGAAACATTACCAATAATGAAAGAGATTTTATCTAAAGTGAATTTTCCGAAAACAATTTCAGAGGCCTTCAAAACAATTCTATTTGAGCCTGAGCTTAGACTGTTTTTTATAGAATTGAAGTGCAACCTCTGATTGTTTCTGGTGAGTATTAACTCAATGTCATCCACGAGATAATCTAGTTTTCCGGTAATATTAACATCAATTGAAAAAATGTCACACTCTTCATTATAAACATATGGATCAACAGTAATATCGAATAACTCAGTAGCATCAAACTCATAGCTAGTATCTATTTCTGTAGAGACAGTATAGAACTTTTGTAGAGTATTCTTTTTTTCTGTATTTGTCGCCAAATCAGAGACTATTAGTTCAGTATATGCACCCAATAAAGAAGCAACTAACTCACTGTCGTATGCGTATGACTTGTTATCTTGATGAGCTCTCAATTGCTCTATGCAATCAATATATGTATGAAGTACGTGAATTGAAACGGCGTTCCAACCTTGTGACTTATAGTATTGAAAAGAATCTCCTAATATTTGGGCTGCATCTTCATATCTCCCATTATTATATGCTATCATAGCAAGTTCTGTTGAGAGGATGTCTACTGATCTTGGTCTATTTGCACATTTAGCAAAATCTTGGATGATCTCTTCCGTCATTGTGACGATATAGTTTTCAAATGAATCTTGGGAAGCCAAAATCAGTTTTAATCTCTCTTGTGTGATTTCATAGCTCTCAGAGCTGAAACCTATATTTGACACCAACCTCTTCAAAACCAGACCTTTACAATTAGCCAAAGTTATAACTTGATTCCTCAACAGTAACTTTATGTCACCGAGTGATTCATAGAGTTCAGCTAATCTCTCAGTACTTGATAAGCCATTGAAGTCCAAAGAAGGAGTCAATAACTGTTGTAACTCGGGGATATTCAACAGCTCTTCTATCATTATATAAGACATTTCAGCAACTTTGTATAGATCCTGACCAAAGGAAGTTACCTCTATAATAAAGCTCCGAAGTCTCTTCATAATTTCAATAAATACCTTTGCAGTTGTCGACTCTTGAGGTTGTCCCCCATTTATGGAAAATAGTACGTTCAATTGTTCTTTATAAGCAAAGTAGTAAACCTGATATAGTGTGAGTGAAGGGTCTAGTAGAAATCCACTCTTCAAGTTTGGGGTGTGTATTTTAGGAAACATTTTCGGAGTGACGTTATTGAACCCATGTTTAAGTTTGAGACTTGATTGAGCAAACTCTATCATCTTATCGTAACACCTCAATGCCATATGATATTGACCAAAGTCTCTATAAATCTGTGCAATTGCCTCTTTGTAAGCCAGGGAAATTTGAGGGTTAATTGTATCTGGTACTTTTTGATTACTATAAAAATCCAGTCTTCTACTGGCACATTCTAATAACCCTGCCTTGACTGCTGTAAATAAGAGGTTCCATGCTTCTAATTTTTCGGTATCACTTGGATAGTTTGTCCTTATTCTGAAACATCTTTCTGCTGTATCATCTTCAAAGTAATGTCCAAAGTCTGTCTTCATTTTATTGAATAAATTAGTCTTGAAAGAAACCTTGTCTGCTCTGTCATCTAAGAATATTAGAAACCATACAGGCTTGATTATTTTACTATCCACTTGATCTTCAAGCCACACTTTTACAAGTGGTCGCACTTTTGTTCTATAAGCATCCAGACTGTGTGCTTGGACCAGCATGAACTTAACGTAGTTTGAATTACTTTCCAGAAAAGCTTCTGAATATACTTGATCTTCGTGTTTTTTGATATCTGTACGGTGTTTTGGTATCTCCTCGACCCAATTGAGTTTCAAAGTTTTCACTGTCCTCACAGACTCATTAGAAGATGGTTTCCAATGCAGATTTGATAGTAAAGATCTCTTATGAAGCTCTTCACTCAGGCTTGGGTAAATTGAAAATGGATCGTAATATCCGACATCCAACGACGCTATACTATTGTCTTGATCCATTGAAAATGTATAGCAGCGGTTATTTCCCGTTTGTATGTCCTCTAAGTACAATCTGGTCTGTATCCTTACAAATCAGTCTCTAGAAGTCGAATGCCCTGCTGGTGTTTACGTCTTGCGTTGTGCTTTCAAGAAACGAAAAATATATTCACCAGCCATTGATTCTCTGTGAGGCTGATAATTGTGAATGTGGCACTCACACATTATTTTTTTTCAAACATAAACAACAATTAAAATTTCGAAGCATATATGCAGTAGAAAGAGGTAATCATTTAATATCACTAATGAATAGTCATATCTGCAATTGAGTTGTTAGACCGAGCAGACTGATTTACGACAAGAGCAAGAATGGCACCATCACAGAAAAGCTCTCCCTTGAAAGGGAAGGCGAATAATTCAATGAGCAATTCAAGTTCAAACTACAATTCAAAGAATTTATTTTCATTTTCAAGATACAGTATCCTCGAGTCGACAAGGCGAAAGTTATTGGTACCATCATCTGATCCGAGAAACAAGTTTCGTCATGATTATAAGCCTTCATACCATACTTCTTCGTACTATAAAAAGCTAGTCGACTCATCCAGATCTCAGATCGCAGAATATAAACAACAAAAGGAAATTCCTTCACTTCTTGTGAGTAATAATGATGGTACTTTGCATAATTCTCTTCTAATGAAATCCAAGACAAAATTAGATAGTGATAACATAGTGGATTGGTTCAAAAACGTGAAGTCCCATGTTGAACAGACGTTGAAAGAGACGGCTAAGGAAGACGAACGTTTCAAGCATGAATTGAAGTTGGAAACTGATATGCTTCATCATAGACAAAATCTCAACAACAATATCAATGTTGATGAAACTTTGAATGCGGTATCTTCTCTGACACCTGCAAATTTGCCAACTGATGATGTTGAATTCGTTGAAGAAGAAGAAATGGCTCCTCTTATCGATAAATCTCATGATCTTGAAAAAGATAGATTTCCAGAAGAGGAAAGTGAATCTGAATATGATGAAATTTCAGAAGAAGATAATGAAGTTGAAGTACTGAATTCCTCTTCTGAGAACGAAGAAGAAGATATTGATGAAACGCAAAACTATGAAAAATTCTTCGATGAAGAAGCTGAAGAAGAAGATTTTGAAAAGGAATTTGATGAAGAGTTTGGTGTTCATCATGATAGCATTGATGAAAATGCAGAGGGAAGTGTGGAAGAGATCCTTAGTCAAAGTGAAGCTGAAGAACAAGAAGAACAAGAAGAACAAGAAGAACAAGAACAAGAAGACGATGAAGAAGAGGTATATGGTGACTATTCGGAATATAAGACAGCACCCCTTTCTCAATCATACATGCAATATCCATCGATGACTGGTATAAATAACCAGGAATATTCACATTATAACAACCACAATAACGACGACATAGAATCACAGAATGAAGGAAGCGAATCCGGTGAAGTCGAGGAAATTCTCAGTGAGAATGACTCCGAAGAGGAGGAAGAGGAAGAAGACGAGGAAGAAGTTGAACCTCAACAACAATATATGTCTTACTCTAAGCCTCAGCTGATAAATTCTATGAAATATGAGGAAGTAGATGATGAGGATGATGAAAGTGAAAGTCAAGCTGAAGAAGAGGAGGAAGAAGAAAGTGAAAGTGAAGAAGAAGAAGAAGAAGAAGAAGAAAGTGAAAGTGAGGAAGAAGAAAGTCAAGGAGAAGACGTACAAGAGTCGTCAGATGTTGGCCTGCATGAAGACACTGAATATGTCACTGTTGGGGATCAAATGGAAACAGATGATAACGTGAATGCTAATATTGTTCCAAGTGATTGGGAAGTACAAATTGCTCAAGCTATAATGAATCAACATGGCACCTCTGGTAGTGACCAAGTGGATAGAACAGTTACATTTGCTTTACCTGATGAACAGCAAGACCCAAATGGTCTGGAAATTGATCCTGATCTTTTAGGTGCACTTTCAGACTCCATAAAAGAGGTAGGAGGTCAATCTACCGCAGAAACTAATGGCAACCACAATGAAGTTGAAGAACTCTACAGTGATGAAGTTGATGATACAGAAGATGTTGTTGATAAAACTCAAACCATTTATGTACATTCTAACAAAGATATTTCAGAAAATGTTGAGGATACCGTTGATGAGGTAGAACCTCTTGAAAAAGAACCTGTTGAGACTCCAGTTAAGGAAGCACCATTGCCCCCTTCACCACCGACTCCTCCTCCTCCAAAAGTTTATAAAGAAAGTGTGATAAGTAGTAGTTTGTTTGACTTACTTGATCAATCCTTAGACTTATATAAAGAACGTACAAGTTCTAGTGGTATTGTGATCCCATCATCTGCTGTTACTGAATCAGAAGCTAAGGTTGAAGATAAAGTTGATTCTGAGCATGTTGAAACTGAAGAACAAAAGAATCATGTTGCTGGAGCTGCTGATGAAACCAAAGTAGAAAAGGAAAGTCATGTACTTGAACATCAAGTACATTTTGCTGATGTTGTTGAAGAAGTTGAAATATCAGAAAAGATTGACAGTGACTATGAGAAAGAAGAAAGTGTTCAGAATATTGATTCTGAGGATGAAGAAGGGGAAAATGAAACTCCAGATGATATTACTTTTAATGATGAGATAGAAACTCAAAGCTCAAATGACATTGTCACTAATGGTGTTGAAACTCAAGATTCAGTTGAAGAAGAAGAAGCAGAAGAAGGAGAAGAAGGTGATGATGATGACTTTGTTACTGCTGTTGTTGATTCTGATGAACACGAATATGAATCTGTCCAGACAAAACATTTTACCGTTTCAGTTGATTCAGACTCTGACTCTGATCAAGTAGATGATGTTCATGCTGGCAAATTAGAAGTGGCAGCTGAGTCATCACTTATTAGTGGTTATGACGATGAATCTGACGAAGATGTTGATCAAGAAGCTTATGCTACTGCTCTCTTAAACGAAACCAAAGTTGACGAAGGTGATAGTGAAGATCATATTGCTAATCAATCTATTTATATAGACGAAGATGATTTAGAGTTAATTGAAGAAGAAAGTACCAATGCTGATATGACTGAAATGCACACTGCTGTTTATGATCAATCTTCATTGCCTGCCTCAGATGAAGAGGAATCTGGTCTCAAAGAAGAAGGTGAAGTTACAGAAATGCATACTGCTTTAGTGAATGATACGACTGAAATGCACACTGCTGTAATGAACGATACTACAGAAATACATGCTGAAGAAGACACACAAATGTACACTGCTATAGCTGATCCTGAAGTCACCGAGAAGGACGAAGAAGAAAATTCTGAACAAGAAGAAGATTTACAAGGAAACGTTTTGGATGTAGATTCAGAAAAGAGTCATGAAAGTGGTGAAGACGATGACGAAATGATTGTTGAAAATGAGGTTTCGTTGTCACCTGAATCTGTCGTTGATGTTTTAGAACAAGATCTAGATAGTGAAGAGGTTTATGAAGAGTCATTAGATTCTGTTGAAATTAATGAAGCTCTTGAGGCATATGTTTCAGAAGCTGAAAGTGAGGTGGAATCTGCTGAACTCCAACCTGTAGCAACTTCCACTGCTGAAAATGAATTATCAAAGGAAGGAGAAAATGTTTCAGAAGAAATCATCAATGCTGAGGAACCTTCTGAACCACTTGTCGAATACACTACATCTAAGAGAAGACATGATATTGTTGATGAAGAACCTCACGCTAAGAAATCCAAGAAGTCGTCATGGTTAGGTTGGTTGTTCAAGGGTAAAGAAGGAAATGGTATAGGTGCTGATGATGTCAGTTTATTAGAAGAAGACATTAAGGATGAATCCAAGATTGAATCGGAAGAAACTGCTGGAACTGTTGAGGAAGCTGTTGAAGAAATTGTTGAAGAAGTTGCACACAATGAACCAACAGAGACGCATACAGAATTCTTGAAACCTGAGGTTACCTTCTCTGGAGTTGCCGATGTTACTGAAGATAATCGAGAAGAAGTTACTGGTAATGAAACTGAAGCTGTTGAAAGTTCAGAAGTACCTGCTGTTTCTGATTTTTTTAAGCCTGAAATTACATTTTCTGAAGAATTAAAAGAATCCACTGTTATCGATGAAGATGCTGAACATCCTCAAGAGACTGTTGAAGAAATCGTGGAGGAAGTGAAAGAAACTCCAAAACCATCTGCCATTGATTTTTTCAAACCTGAAATTACTTTCTCTGAAGATGCAACTCCAGAAGTGAAAGATACTACAGTTGCTGATGAAATCCCTGAAGAAGATCAAACTATTCAGGAAACTCCAAAAGCATCTGTTGCTGACTTTTTCAAGCCTGAAATGACATTTTCCGAAGAACTAAAAGATAGCAGTGTTGTTAGCGAAGAAGAAGTGGATGAATCTGCGTCTATTGAAGAAGAGACAAAGGAAGAAGAACTACCAAAGCAATCAATCACTAATTTCTTCAAACCTGAAATCACATTTTCCGAAGAAGCTACTCCAGATATTAAAGATACCACGATCGTTCAAGAAAAACTTGAAGATACCGTTGAAGAAGTTCAAGAATCTAGAGAATCTCCAAAACAATCAATTTCTGATTTCTTCAAACCTGAAATGACTTTCTCCAATGATATTGATACTACAGTCAAAGATACTACTACAGTTGAAACTCCTGCTAATGATAATCCATTTACTGTTACTGATTTTTTCAATCCAAGTGCTAATGATACAATGAATGATACAGTGGAGCAAAGAGAAACTGAATCTGAGGAAATCATAGAAGGCAATGCTACTGTTGAACAAGAAGCAGATGATACAGTAGATCAAAGTTTTGTTCCATCTGGTTTTCTGTCATCTATTTCAAAATTTGCTAAATATTTAAGTGAAGACAATTTAGTTGATACTACATCTGCTGAAGATACCCCTGAAGTTGAAATGGCTGAAGCAGACCCTGAACTTAAAGAATCGGTGCCTGAAGTTGAAGCTGAAGATATCAAACCTGAACTTGAAGTTGGAGAAAATGATTCTAAGTCACAAGTTGAAACCGCTGAAGAAATTGTATCTGAACAAGAAGAACTTCAGGAACAACCACTTGAAGTTGATGCCAATTCCACGGTTGTTGAACCACCAGTGGCTGAAGAAGAAAAATCCGAAGCTCCAAGTTTTATTGAAACAATGACAGAATTTGCATCTGAATTGATTGAGCAAAACTTGGTTGAAGAAACTCCTGATGTTAATCAAGCTGAAGTTGAAGAAAATGAAAAAACTCCTGTTACTGATATTACTACTGAAGAACAAGATGATACAGTTATCAGACATTCAGAGGATGGAAACAAACCAGATTTGGGATCACTTAGTATTCCAGATCTCAAGAACACATCCAATCAAATAGTTGATCAATTATTTGAAGATGCGATGATAATGTCAACAGAAGAAGCTGCAAGAGATGAAACTCCAGAAGTACAAATTACTCAAGCTGAAACTGAAAAGCCACTTCCACAATCACCATTGAGATCATGGATTGGTAAATTATCACCAAAGAGATTGTTACCTGCTTTACTAAGTCCTCGTAAACCTGTTGAAAATGTTGAGCCTGCAGAAATTGAAACCGAAACAATTACAGTCAAGGCTGATGAATCAGGGGATGAAACCTCAGGATTTGAAGATAACGGTGATGATGCTCATTTAACTGTTATTCAAGGTGGTGATGACTCGGGAGATGAAACTTCAGGATTCGAAGATAATGATGAAGTGAATAATTCTGTCAATGCAGTTGCCGAAGAAGATCCATTTGTTGATAAGAAAAGGGTTTCCTCAAGTTCATCTAATTTTGGTACCATTCCAGATTTGCATTTTGAATCTGAACAAGCTGAGGAAGGAGAAGAACAAGACGAAATGGAACCAATTGAAGATGTACCTGCTAGAAGAACTAGAAGAAGTGCTAAACTTGCTGAAGCTGAAACTGAAAATGCCAAGAGACCAGTCAGTGAAGTATCTGATGATGAATCTATTGCTAAAAGAGTTAAACATGAAATTGAAGAAAAATTAGAACATAAAGAAGAAGAAGAAGAAGAATCTGAGCTTGTTAATCCAAAAACAAGAGGAAGGGGAAGAGGAAGATCACCAAGTAGATCACCAAGACGTAAGTCCAGTGATAATCATCTCGAGAAATTGAGTTGGAGTAGATCACCTACACGTCGTGAAAGTCCTAGAGTTATAACTACTCGTAGTGGTAGATTAATTGGATCAGCAGGTACTTCTACCACAGATGAATCATCATTGAAATTAGAATCAGCATCTAAGACTGAAGAAAAGGATACAAAGAAAACATCAAGAAAGAAAACAGTCACTCCAGAACCTGAAGAGAAACCCACAAGAAGAAGTAGAAGAAAGAAGGTTGATGAACATGAAGCAGACTCTGAAATTGTTAAACCTGAACCTGAGACTAAAGAGACTGTATCTCCAGTTAAAAAAGGTAGAAAGCCAAGGGCTAAGAAGCAGGTTAAACAACCAATTACAAGGTCAAAACGTGTAACACGTAGTAAGAAATAGTTTTTGTTGATTAATTAATGTATAGTATATATAATGAAAAAAAAGTTAATAAATTATATGGAAAGAAAGAATAGTATAAATAAACGATCGAAGATCTATTGAAATTATACAATTAGATAAAACTTTTTTATGATTATACAAAATGCAAATACATAAAAGCAAATATGACATGGATGCAAATATCAATTAAAATTGACTGATATTGGAAATTAAAAATAAATATTAAAAATAAATTAAGGAGAAGTCGAAAAAATTAAGGTATATTATTGTGTTTGATTAACCTTACATAAGTAAAGCTAAACCGGCCAATAAAGCAAGACCAGCTGGGGCAGCATTGACACCAGCACCGTTAGCAGCGGCTGATGATGATGAAGCAGAAGAAGTAGCTTCGGAGTCAGAAGACTTAGTGGCAGTCTTAGAAGAGCTCTTAGTTGAAGTAACTAAAGTTGAGACCTGAGCAGATGAGATACCAGCGGCTTTGGTGGAAAGAGGAGCATCTGAAGAGAATGAGACAGCAACAACGGTTGCCTTGGCTGACTCTGAGGAAGTGATAGCTTTGGTGGTTGCCTTAGCCTTGGTGGAAGATGCTGAAGAAGATTCAGCAGCAGAAGAGGATTCAGAAGAGGAAGCAGAAGAAGATTCAGAAGAAGAAACAGATGAAGATTCGGAAGAAGAAGCAGCAGAAGAAGAAGCAGCAGAGGAAGCACCAGCACCACTAGAAGAAGAGTCTGGTTGTTCAGTGGATAAGAATAAGCCTAGACATCCGTCTGGAGCAGCAACACTATCATCATAGTACATCAATTCATATTGAGAACTGGAGTAAGAATAAGGATCGTTTGTATTATTACAAGCAAAGAAACCAGAAGTAGTACCATTGACTGACATAGTACCGTATTCATTGAAGGTATAGGTACCTTGTGGACCTTCAACGGATAAAGCAACGTAGTGACCATCTACTCTGAAGAATTCGTAGTAACTAGAAGAGAAAGGGGTGTAAAGAAATTGATCTTCAGGATCGTAGAGTATACCAGTGGTAGAAGATTCATAAGAATCAGCATCATCGATATCTGTTAAGAACACATAGTTGATACCAGCACCTTCGTGAATATTGGTTAAACCTTTACCGTTGATTTCATCGTAGTAAGAGTGAACCCATAAAGCAGATGGAGATCCAGAAGGAGAAGCAGCGGAAGCAGCGACTTTAGAAGCTAAAGCTAAAGCGATGGTAGATAAGACTGTGTATTGCATTATGCGTGTGTAGTGGTAGTTAATAGATAAGTTGTTACTTGTTGTAATTATAAGCACAAGAAGAAGTACAAGGTAAAGAGGATATGGATACCTTTATATATTGCAAAATCAGTTGTTAAAAATTGCATATTTACCACATGATGTTCAGGGGAAGAAACTTTTGCAAATTCTATTTTTAGCAGATCTTGCGAAAAGAAAACAGCGACTGATTTCCATTGGCTGTGAACACTCTCGGAGAAATGCATAGTGACATCATTTGAGATCTGGTGAGAATTTTTACATGAGAAACGGCTGGTAAGGGTCTGTCTAAGCACACCGATTGGATCTCTTGCAGAGCTTAGCTGGGTAGACAATGCCTGATCAGATGACATTGTGGAGCCAGCGAGTTACAAGCATGTTAATAACATCGTATATAGAAATATACTAACTACTACACTGGACGAAATATTTTGTCACTAATGGCGCTCTAACTACACTAACGCAGGAACGTATAGAAGAGTACGTGACGTCCCAGATATACCACGATGTACGTTAATCTAACACAACTGCTATATAACGATTAATACGGCTTTAATTACATACATTTATAAATTCAATACGTGATCGTTAAATTGTTTATTTAGTACTGTTTACACTTTGGTTATTTATAGCTCAATGAACAGAATTTTATGTAAACATAGATATAGCATTTGAATCAAACAGCTATACGTATAGTTAATTAGTAGGAAACTTTATACCTTCCGGCCGTAATCACAGTGAGCCTACTACTTTAGAAAAGCATACACAAAATTTAGGTTACTTACCATAGTGAATTGTATTAGATCTATATTGTCTAAATAATAAATATCGATTAGTTGGAAACTATACTATATACAAGAATGCGAATTTGAACATGGAATATATCAAAAAATGTGGATGGAATAATAATCATAAAAATGGAAGTGAATGAATACGGTACTCACGTAATAAATTAAATGAAGAAATTACTCAATGTTCTTCATTAAATACTCGAATATTGAAAAGAAAACCATATTAGTGACAACAGATCTTGTAATTGATGGACCTAAACCTTTGTATAATTCTCTACTTGGGAATCTCCAAAATTTAGGTCTTTGAACAATTAATTCATTTTGTCCGTTGGTTAATCTAACTATATTTTTCAGTAGATCTCTTTGATATTGAGATTTTAAAGTATCTAGTGGGAAGACGATAATAAGACTGAAGACACCAGTTGATGCACCAGCTAAACACACAGCCATTGCGTCTCTTATTTGCTTGGTAACAAAAGAATCTTTATACCATATATCTGAGTAATGTTGCATTGTAGTTTTCATTGTTTCATAACCAGCATAAAAAGTACCTGAACTAATTGAATCTCTTAAAAAATGGTACCTATATCCAGAATACAATCCGAAAAAACCTTTAACTTGAACAATTTCCTTAGCTACTTGTAAAATATTTCTAGGAACATGTGATTCAGACTTATGTACTAACATCAAAATTTGTGAAAAAATTTTAGTTAATTCAAAAGGAGAAGCAAAAGCACTTGATATCCCACCTGCAAAAGAACCAGCAATGAGCGCAATGGGCACATTATTAACAATCTTATCATGCTTCCTCTGTTCATCAGATAAAACCTCTCCTTCTTTCCTCTTTATGATCGGATGTGACCCCCATATCTCTTTAGTTACATTATCAACCATAGGTTTAGCATGTGTATAAACACTAACGGCAATTGACCTAGATCCACTTGAACTGATCAACGGCGCAGCGATACCACGAAACATCCCTTTGAACCCTTCCTGATGCAAAGTGTTTTTCAAACACTGGAAAGCGTTATCATAATTATGTGTCTGCATACGAACTTTCATCGAATCGAGGGGGAATCCAATTGATGTTGATACCATGCATGAAGTATACGATATAATGGCAGATTTATATGGTTTGATCCCCAAGGGAAGTTGGAAGAATGGGTTATCGTAGTTTATATCCCCTGTTATAGCGGGGATATGTGTTGTGTTTATTCTATTTATTGACATTGAACTCCGTTATTCATCAATATTGAGCTATTTATTTAGCTATTCTATTCTATCCTAACTTGTAACTGTACTGTGTGAACTAATGAGTAACACTCGAACAACAATCTATAAAAGAACCCCTTCTATTCTATAACTAACTACCTTCAACAACAACAAAAAAAAGCAAGCAACTAACTTATCTACAATGTATATTTATATGTTTAACCACGTTCTTAAACCCACCCTTTAAAAAAAAAAATATCTTATCTAAAATTTTTTTTTCTCCTTTGCTGTTTTTTTTTCGATGCAATGAGATCAATATTTTAGCAACCAGTTATTTTAACAGAATTACTAATTGTTAACACCATGAGTAAGTGCAGACAGTTATGATAATTAGTTTATAGTATTACTACTACTGTCTATAATACACTATATACACTCTATATTAAATAAATTTTGGAATTAATGTTAAAGCCTTACTCCGAACTTCCCCCACTTAGCTAATTAATTTTCACATATCAATAGCATCTTTAAAAGTCAAAATTTCATTAAATTTTAACCCATTTACATCATTTTCATCTAACTCATCGCCGTCACAATCTCCGTCTTTCCAAAACTCTTTGTTTGCTACTAATACCAGACCTTTTGATCTGATACTCTTGACTAATTCGGGACATATAGTGAGTAATTTTTCAGGAACTATGATACCTAATAAATTATTTGTAATTGCAAAATTAACAGCTGCTTTGATAGATCTTGTTAGTTTATCCTGATTGATTAATTCAGAAGTATATGATGATGAATGTTTATTTATTGAGTCAATGTTATCTATATTCATTAGTGTAGATTTTGTAATCTTAGAACTTAAATCATAGCACAGGTTAAATCCATTAGTGGTACAAGCTGTGAAAATTCCATCAGAATCATATTTTACTCCGTTGACATTATAGAAAACTGGGTAATTTGGTTGTTTCCAATTGAGCACTGTACATACAGTAGAGTTATTAGAACTTAAAATTAGAGATCTATTTTCCTGTGTATTGTTAAGTTGTCTTAATTTTCTTACATGATTGAAAATATTGTAAAGTATCAAATCAATGAAGTTGTTCAAGATGTTATCGGTCAATGGGGCTAATTTCCCATCTCTTTCACAATTTTGCATGAACTCGTATGAAGATGATATCTTAAAATTGAGACCTTGGCAATACTCGAATTCGTACGATGATGGATAAAAAATCTCTAAATTTAATGATATATCAATTGAAACCAATTCCAAAAATTGGTTTAATGGAATGTACAATTTAGATAGTATTCTAGATAACAATTCACTATCATTTCCTAAATTCTTAACGTTTTTCAATTGATCGATCAACTCATCAAATTCCATTTTATTTCCATAAACAACTTTATACAATTCATCAACATTGAAATAAGAAACAGGAATCTTAACTTCATTACTAGAAGGTAACACAACTTGCCAATCTGGCACAACCATAGGTGTACCATCGCATGCAAAACACACTAGGATTTTGAAATATTCACCACTTAGTGAACTAGCTGTGACAAAACTTGTAGTTGTAGTCGTTGTTGTTGTTGTTGATGCTGATTTCCAATATGTGTCATACATTGATATCTCTAAAGGTATACCAGCGAAGGGGTAAACTATTTCATAATTAAATCTCAATACTCCAATGTTTCTAATACGTATATCGTACAACGGTATTTCCAAATCACCTGTTAATTTTGATCCAAACCCGGGGAAAGTATTTGTGAATAATGCTGATGATAGTGTAGATTTAGCTATTAATCTTGTTCCAAAAGTTGGGAACAATTCAAAATCAATGTTGAAATTATCAAATGAATCAGTTTGGAAAGTTATTGATTTCTCATTATCTAATATAGGTAACAATAAATTTCTAGGAATCAAATCATTTTTTTCACAAGATATAGTGATTCTACCAGGTATAGAAGTTAGGAAAGTATTCTGATTTAACAAGATTGAATTTCTATTGGTGAAAAATGATAATTTAAGGAAAATCTTCTTCTCTAAGAAATTATGACCATACTTTCTCATTGGTATGATTGGTGGTGGTAATAGCAAATCTGGAATTAAATCGTTACTGTTATGCATCATAACTGGAGAAACTATTTGATTTTTAGATGGTGGTGGTGGTGGTGGTGGCATAGACATAGCTGATAACCCAACCGGTGGGGGCATTATTGCACTGGATGGGAGAGAAGGAGAAGGAGAAGGTGGAGGGACTCTCTTTGATCTATATTCTTTCAGTAAAATATTAATTACATCGACATTACCTTCCCAAATGGCATAATACAAAGGATTAAACCCGTCTTCATCGGTTAATTCAAAATCACATCCTTGTTCAATCAATACCGAGGTAGTCTCCACATAACCTTTAGTAACACTGTAGAAAATTGGTGACCATTTGTTCAATTTATCAAGTTGATTGATATTTGCTCCATAGTTCAAGAGTATCTGTATTAATTCATAATTATTTGAATCGGCTACAATATGCAATGGTAGCAATCCTTCAGCATTGCATTGTTTAGGGTTGGTCAACAACGTTTGTGAAATTGGGTTTGTCTTATCTATAGTTGACAATAGCAATTCAACGGCTTTAACATTCCCCAATTTACAACATACATTTAATGGTAAATATTTAGGACTTTGATCATCTTGTAAAGGGAATGGATTAGATCCATATTTCAATAAGATTTCCATCGTTGTTATATTATTGTTTATCACGGATAGTAATAGTGGAGATATGGATTCGTTATCCATTGTATCTATGTTAACTACTATCCTGTTTTCCTTGGCAAAAGTAAGTATTAGTTCTAAGAGATCATTACGTCCTAGTTCTGTAATGTAATGTATACATGTTCTCCCCAGTATATCTTTCAAATTGATGAAATCAGAATCAAGTGATTTTAATAATATCTTGAAAATTGGGGTTCTATTTTTTTCACATGTTGATATTTGATGTAATATAGATTTACCATTTAAATCATCAATTATCTTTAAATCTATTAAATCTTTGAAGAAATTGAAGAATAATAGTAATGACTCATCAGTAATATTTGTATTAACAATTAATAACATTAAAACTTTAGAAACTGTAATTTTTTTAGAATTATTTGATAATTTTGAAATGATTTGATTTGACCATTCTTTTAATTTTAATAATTGTAAATCAATTGATAAATTTGAATTTTGACAAAAAATTTCATAAAAATCTGTGGAGATATCATTATTATCTTCATTATTGATATCTTCTTTTTCTTCTCTTTGTTGTTCATATCTGATTAATCTTCCACCTTCAATCTTAGTCTCTAATTCCATTAAATTGTTAGCTACTAAATCACTTAATTCTATGATCTGATTTCTATGGAATACAGGTTGTACATTAATAGCTGTGGAAAGGTATAATTCTTTGGTACGTGATTTGGATCTCTTATCCCATTTCTTAAGTACTTTTGTGAAACCAGTTTCGTTCAATTCAACAAATTGTTCTAATCTATCCAAATCTTTTGAAAATTTCTTGAAAGAATCATATATTGATATAAAATTTATTGAATTTTTATTGATTTTATTAATTGATTTCAACAAAGTATCTTTCTTCGATATTAGAATGTCTAATCTAAATTTTAATTCAGATTCTTTCTCCAAGTAAAAATTATTAACTTTCTCTAATTCTCTTTCTAATTTAAAGAAAAATGAACCTTTCTTATCTTGTAAAAAAGTGAAATCATTACTACTTTCTAATATCAAAGCATTGATCAATTTCTTCAAAGATTTATAATTTATGAAATATCCTGAGTATTCTGGTAATTCTAATTGCTTTGCAGCTAAATATTTACCAAATTTCCTAAAATTGAGATGAAGTTAGTATATATATATATATATATATATGAGAGACTATATGTCAATGGGGAGTATGAGACATACATTAGGATGGTGAGAATTGATATAAGATGTAAGATATGGGATATAAGATAAGATGTGAGATGTAAGATCTAAATGAAAAATTGTATTTACTTATAGACTATTACCTAACTGACTCCATCTATCTAATTGATGTTGAAGTACGTTTGAAAGCCACGCACGTGTGGGAGAGATTAAGAGGAAAGTGCGTCGATCGTCTTGTCTGGTCGATCGTCTTTAATTTTATTTTATGTTTATTCTGTACGGTCGATCGTCTCTCTTAAATAAATAAATAAATCTTCCGGTTGCATCCGAAGACCATCTGAGAAAGTGTCCCTCTTAATCGATCTATTACACCCCTATTTCTCCATGGGAACACCCCTTGTAAACACCAGAGATTAGTAGATAACTGTAGTCATATATTAGTATATTAGTATAGTAGTATAGTAGTACTAGTAGTATATGAGTAGTAGTATAGTAGTAGTACTAGTAAGTAGTACTAGTATATGAGTAGTATAGTACACTTATCTACTACTCCTTTCACATCCCGCGTTTATTTATTTATTTATTTATTTAAATTTACTACGTAATTTTTATTCTATTTAATTCTATTTGAGAATCAACAGAATCATCATATCATATCTCTCAATGATATCAAGTTCCTAGTTCATATCACTTATTCTTCTTCTGTTCACTTCATTGTATTGTATTGTACTACACTTATACTATTCTACCATTGCATACAATATACTACTCAATACTATACATATCTATCTCATTCCTTTCAACCTTCAATCTCATACTTAAGCTACTTGCAACAAACTTAATTAAAATTCTTCTCGAAATACAATTAGCGAAATTTTCAGGATCGGTTTAACATTATATCATCCATATACAGCCATTACCTATTACATTTACGTTTACATTATATATTACTATACTATACTACACTATTCACGTTTCAAGTTATCAAATGACTACAATATGAATAATAATAATACAACAAACGAAGTTAGTAGTAATCAAACTACTACTACTCAAAATCTTCATATTCATACCACCAATACAACCGCTTCTACCACTAATAACAATAACGTACAAACGATATTAAGCAACAACAACAATACTATATCGTCGAAGAATCCACCATTGATTAAGATCAAGACTTCAAAGAAATGGGTTCTTCCACCAAGACCTAAACCTGGTAGGAAACCAAGTAGGACTACTACAACAACTACAACTGTATCGAGTAGTAGTTGTAATAATAAGACTAGTACTACTACTACTGCTGCTACTACTACTACAATGGCTAACACTCCAGTGAAGAATAATGTTACAAATACTACTGATAGTACGAGTGTTAATAAGAATATTAGTATACAAAGTACAAAGAATTCAACAAATATTCCAAATGTTAATACTACAAATATAAAGAGTATAAATATTACTTCTAATACTGAAAAGATTCTTCCTTCAACAAATGTGATAAATAATTCCAATCAATCGGATTCTGTTCAACAGCCTATTAATGTTAAACTAAAACCACAAGAATGTAAGCCTAAGCAGAAAAAGAAACAACAACAACAACAACAACAACAACAACAACAGACTAAACCTTGTGTTAAGAAAGAAGAATGGGATGAAGAAGCAATTTTGAAAGATCCAATAAAGCAAAAAATCTTGAAAATCAATGAAGAGAATTATTACTTAAAACTTCAAGTAATTAAATTAGTATCAGATTTGAAAAATTTAAGATCTTCTCTTGATAAAAAGCAAGAAGAAGAAACGTCTCCAATGTCAATGAACACACCAAACTCAATTTCCCCATCGCCTACACCATCTCCATCTCCATCTCCACAGAATGACTCGGATATAAACGATTTAATCACTTCATTAATAGATTTAAACCATTATGATAATAATGAAGATATAATATCAGATTCAGATGATCAATTAACTTTGTTTAATTCACCTAGATTAGATTCAGAACATTCACCAACTATGCTTTCGTTAACTAGAACAAATGATACCATTGATTCAGGTGCTACATTAATTGATAAATCGCCTATTTTCAAAGATAATCAAATTAAATTCAAATTGTTAAGTTTACCAAATGGTAGTTTGAACGATATTGACGAATTATCTCTATCTGTTTTCACTCCTAGCTCAACGACTTCATTAACTCCTCCGCTGACAACTTCTACTTCAACGGCATCGATGAAAACAATCTCACATAACAATAACACTTTTTCAATGACTACTACTACCAATGAATCAAGACAAAATTCTATATCAAATATACATGACGATCATACTAGAACTCTACATGATAAACGTAAAAGAGATTTAGATACAGAACTTGAATTAGAAAAAGAGAGAATTCAAAAATATTTAAATTCTTCAAATTATGGTAAAATTGATTACGATAATGATTATTATGGTTTAGGAAATATTGAAGATGTTGAAATTGAATTTGAAAAATTCGTTAATGGTGAATTATGCTGAATTATTCTTTCATTTACATACCCCAAATTGTTCTTATACTTACTCACTACATTCATGATCACACTACATGCATACATACATTTTTATTACACCTCATTCATTACGCTATTTACAACAACAACCACTTTTTTTATGATTATGCCATTTACTATTACACTTATTTATTATATTCTTAATGAAAAAAAAACACTAACTTACTTTACTTGATTATTTTATTCTATAGAGTACTGTTCATTTATATTGAAAACAAAAAAAAAAAAAGAAGTTTATTTATGTTACTTATTATTCGTAAATTCGTTATTTTTGTAAGTTCCCGCTCTGATTGCTAATCTCACCCTTTCATGATACTAAACAAATCAATTTCTTGCTTTGATTCGTTCTTCTTCTTATCCTTCAACATTGAACTCAATGAATTCATCTGTTTCCTTTTCTTACTTCTTATCTTTGACTTACTATTATTATTACTATCCCTACCACTGTTTATTTCATTTATTTTCTTGATAAACCCTGAACTTGCACTTCCCACATCAACATCTTCTTCGCACTTAGATATTTCAACTGTCCATTGCAGTTCATTATTACATGTCTCACATTCATATATGAGTTTATCTTCGTTTAATCTCACTTTACAATTCAAACCGGGTACTAAGATATCGTAGCAGAATAAACATATATATCCACCATTACTTTGTTCAACTTCATCACTAACAGCAACATTCTTCTGCCTTTGCTTTTGTAATTTCATCTTACTGGTCTTAGGTAAATCTATTGTCTCAGGTAATTTGATTCCATGTCTAATTACATGATTTTCAAATTTTTTCAGTAACTTATGTCGAAGAGATGTGTATTTTGTTGCATGTGATATGTTGTATAAATGTAAAGTCTTATTATGTCTTGTGTCCATGGTTTATCTCAACTACTCAATCAGTCAATACCTTTTGATCATAATGTACATTAAAATATTTAAATTTAATTTTAATTTAATTTTTTTTTTATTTTTTATTTTTTCATTAGGAATTAATCATTAATTAAGTATATAGATTTATCTAATTAAAGCTACGTATTATAGGTTTATTTATATTATTCATAGTGAAAAGAGGTTGTCTCGGTATTCTCTTTAGCCCAATACTCTTTTTCTGCTTCTTCACTATCGGTGAGTATTCAGGAGATGGCACTTCTTCAATAACTCTTTTTTTCTCCTTTTTGATAACAGGTTTGAACATATTTGGGATCCTCATCTTCAAATCATCAATCCATTCGTCGCAATCTGTAATTATTTGATAATCTACTATTCCTTGCCATGAACTATGGCTTATCTCCATCTTATTCACAAAGATTACTAAACCATCTTCATTTTCATGAATTTTTTTAGCCAATTGTCTTACTAATTTTTTAACACCATCAACTTTTAACGATGTTCCAAATATCAATAAGAGATTTGGATTCTTGCTTAAATCTGATTTCAAACCTTTCGCTATTATCTCAGCAAAAGGATGGTATTCTCCATATAATACTATATCTGGTCTAAGTGAACCTATTTGTGAATCTAGTACTCTTTTACCAGAATCCATTTTTTCATAAAATTTAATCAAGCATTGTGGACAATCTGGTAATTCACCTGTTTTCAATTCATCAATTCTCGAACTACTCCATTCAAATTTGTTGAAACAAGAGGTACAACTCAACTTGTTTAAATCTCCATGTAATTGTATAACATCTAATTCTTTCCAATTTTTAACTATCCCTGTATTTAATCCACATTTTCTCTCTAAACCATCTATATTCTGTGTATAACATTTTAACAATTTTTTCTTCTCTTTCAATAACTTCATAAACTTATGAACATTAGTAGGTTCAGCTTTCACGGTCTTTGAATATAGATTCTCCATAAATTTACAAAAAATTTCAATAGTTAAATCGCTTCTAAATAATGAAATATCAAATAAATCTTTCCCCTTAATATTATGCTGACTGGTACTTCTCTTCAAACTGTTGTATAACCCATTGGAAGATCTGAAATCTGGTATTCCTGCATTACATGATATACCTGCCCCTGTTAGAGTTACCACTTTCCTTGATTTATGAACTAGTTTGGCTATCTTAGTAAGATCATCTTGGTGATCCGTATCTTTCAAATTGAGTATCTTCATGGTTGATTAGATGGCCTATCTTGATGATGAAAAAGAGATTGACAACTGAGAGAACAGACAAATACATATATATACATATTCTTTTTTTTATCTATATAGCTAGCGTTTAATTAAAGTAGATGCTGAAATAATTATATGTATTTCCCTATTGGGAAATATGTAAATAAAATAGAATAAAAAAACTAGACAATTTTCAGTCGCGTCGGTTGCTTCTTTGGAGATGTCGTAGAGAGAGCTTAACTATGTGTGTGGGATGTGTTATAAGAGAGTACTGTTATCTAGTGTCTTAGGATGGTTCTGCTATTACAAAGGATAATGTGGACAGTCTTTGTGCAAGGTTTAGTTGTCTTTAGTATTATCAGTCTTTGTGCAAAGTTTTAGTTGTCTTTACAATAAAAAACATTTACGACAGTTGCAATGTTTTGTAAAATATTAATTTTGTGAATATATTATTAAAAAAGTCAGCGGTAAAGTATAACTCTCCACAAACTATATAAATTATTGTTTACTTTTTAAAGCTTTATTCTGTGTACTCTTGGTTCTTCATCTATACTGTGTCTAAATGTTGGCCCTTTACTATAGAGCGGTATAAGTAGAGACTGACTACTGCTGCTGATGTGCCTTTGGGCAGGGCAAACATCAGAAGTTTAGCTCATCTCTATGAATACTTCTTCTATTGTGGTCCAGCGCTAACACTTTTAAAGATTTTAGAAACCAGTTCCACCCAGAAGTGGATCAAGTATTTACACGTTTAGAATGCGGGAGGTATAAGTGGAACATGACTATGATGAGTGGTGTGATTTTGGGCAGAGTTGCATCACAAAC